>CM053562.1:1609772-1761159 GCA_028646485.1 Cryptoprocta ferox
GGCTTGAACTCAACCCCCAAGAGCATGGTAAACCTTCTAATCGTGACAGATGCACACCTGTACTTACAGCGACAGTCATCATCTGTGCAGCAGCCAGAAAGGAAGAAATATTTATTTTTAAGCTGAATGAAAGCCATTCTCCAGTTTTTATTATATAGGAAATGCACACCACATTAAAGGCAGGAAACAATACATACACGGGTCGGCAAGATTTGGAAATACAGATCGACATGAAAATGACCAACAAGAAGGATTCCTATTTATCCAGTTAGTCCCCATCTTATATGATTAAATGACAGGTGATTGCATGTGGCATCTAAGTCAAAGCAAGCTTTAGTTTACAGCTATATGCAATCTGTACTACTTACTATTTTTATTATGGCAACATGTTCGAAGCAGCATTTGATTTTAAAAGAAATGTCATATCTACTTTTAGAATTATTTTCCTACATAAAAGACTGGAGACTGCAAGAAAGCTCAGCAGCATAGGTGGCTAAATAAAATTTTTCAATGAATAGAAATAAACGAAACATCCCTAACATTTCCTTAAAATGTCTTATGCTATCAGAACAAATTGAACAAGTTAATGCATTGCTCATGCATAAACATAATTTACTTGGGGTATAGTGACTCAGATTTGGTGCTTGGCTAGTAAATTCAACTTCTGAGTTTTTATTCACTGCCTGGACATGTCATTTTTCTGCCATACTGACTCAATCATTCATGATCAAAAGGAGATTCACATGTTGGGAAGAAAACAAAAATAAAAGACTTCTGCTACATAGAACAAAGGAATTTTTTTAACAGCACAGTCTTACAGATAGGCAAAAATGATACGCTGAAACAACAGTTAAGGGATCTCATTAATGTCACTATTTATGTTCTTCTGAATGTAATAGCACAATGATAAGAAATTTTACATGCAGTTATTTGCAACACTGGTTCAGAAGTCAGAACAATGGAAAGAATTTATATGCTTCAAATTCACCTGTACAGGGGATAATCATGTAGATTGTCCATCAAACATTATAATCAACAGAATTCCTCTTTTTCTCTTCAGATGGCCAGGCAAGTTCAGTCCAGACCCAGAATATGTTTTTGATCTGGGGTTCCAGGACTGTCTCTCGTTGTTCTAAAAGTTCTTCTGGAAGAGACCGACTATCTGGATCTAGTCTGAAGATCACACTCGCCACCCACACGTTCCTTGCGTGGCACTGAATCTTCAGAGAAACTCTGTAAATGCCTGCTGTTCATAATTCACAGAAGTAAATCAGACTTATTTTTGTGGTAAAGAACACAGGTTTTGGAATTAGCACCCGCCCCCCTCCCCCCAGGTTCAAATCCTGGCTCCACACGAGCATGGTTTGGGGCAAGTTCTTTGAGATCTTTGTACAAGTCCACTTGTCTCCAAAATGAAACGATAATAGTATCTACTTCATCGAGTTATTATGCAGGTTAATTACATAATGCATGTAAAACTGCTTAACAAAATATATATTATACATATACTCTTAATGTATACTTTATATGTGTATAGATTATAGATATATGTGTGTGCGCATTTATATTTTTTCAGCTTTATTTCACCTAGGTATTCACCCCACTTTGTTCTTACCCTGCCAATATTATACACAAAATGTTTTCTGATATGTCCTCCAACCTTGCTCTCCATTCTGTACTGCCATTTGCCAAATGAACATGAGTAACCTAACCAGAAGGAGAGAGAAAAAAACAAAGCTCACATCCTAGAAACTGTCCATTTTTTTATCCATGCCAGTTCTTCTGACATTTCCCTCATTGCCTGAAATAACAAGAAGAAAAATGAAAAATAGTTTGGGTCACCGTTAATGTGCTTTTCCTTCATCGATTCTACTTCTGAGACTCTAGACCATCTAAGTCTAAGCCAAAATAGAACAGGATGGGAATTTTGATGTGTTATTTTAAGTTTATTTATTTTGAGAGAGAAGGAGGGAGAGAGAGAGAGAACAGGGGAAGGGCAGAGAGAGAGTAGAGAGAATCCCAAGCAGGCTCTATGGTGCTCAGACTCACAGACTGTGGGATCATGACATGAGCTGAAATCAAAAGTTGATGCTTAACCGACTGAGCCACCCAGGTGCCCCAGGATGGATAGTTCTTCAGAAGAGCATCTAAACGTGGGATTGAGGGGGCAGGAAGGAGAGACAGGAAACTGTCTTCACCGGAAGTTTATTCTTGCATGTGAACTAACAGCTTCCAGGGCCATAGTCACTGCTTCCGTGTCAGAAATGAAGAAATAAGAACAATCAGAATGGATTCCAACTAACTGAACAGTAAGGGGAGAGATGGAACTGAACCGCAGGCCTCCCAATTTTGTGCTCAGGCTACCTGATCTCCGCGAGCCACTTCCTGCGTGGTCGAACATCCCTAGCAGAACAGGACCTACCATGTGTGTTGTAAGCAGGGGCTGGGCCTGCTTGTTCCTCTGTGGGCCCAGCCTCCAGAATGAGACAGAGAATGAACTACTTTGGGCTAATCGTTGGTTCCAAAGCTGCAACAGCCCCTCCAGGGCAGTTGGAAGGATGAGGCCTCCTTCTCCCACTTTCTCCCATCACTCTCCGCCAGCATAATTTACTACATCAGGAAGTCACTCACCAGGTGGAAGAGGATCCAGGGCTTTCCAGACATAGAGAAGTTGGGTGTCTTTGAAGGACCGTTCTGAATGCTGCATGCCTGGTGTTACCCAGACTGTCTTTCAGCCTAGCCACAGAGACAAGTGTTCCTTGGGTTCCTTGTTAGTGTCACTGGGCAAAAGGGGCTGCACAGATTCTGAAGAGCAAGTTGTCACGTGGTGACATTGGTTTCATCCCTTCCCTGGCACAGAGCTTTCAAAATCCTTTGAATTTCCTAGGTGACCAGAGCTACGAATGTGTCTTTTGTTATGTGAATAGGATGATTATTGGAAACTCCTAGGTCATCTAAGCATGGGGGACTGGTTGCCAGAGGAAACCACCATGTGATTAAAAGGTTAAAACTTTGTTCAGGGAGAAGAGAGGGGCTGGAGATTGAGTTCAATCGCCAATGGCCAATGATTTAATCAATCATGCCTATGTAACGCAGCCTCCATAAAAATCCAGAAGTCTGGGTTTTAGCGAGCTTCCAGGTTGGTGAATGTAAGATCTGGACAGAGAGACACACTCAGAGAGGACACGGAGGCTCCACACCTCTTCCCCACACCACACCTCTTCCCCACCCCTCGTCCTGTGCTTTTCTTGCACCTTGCTGTTTCTGATTTATATCCTTTTTAACAAACTGGTTTTCTAATAAGTAAAATATTTCTGAGTTCTGTCAGGCACTCTAGCAAATTAGTGAAACCTGTTAAAAAGAAAACCACAGGTCCAAAATCGTGTCACTTATGTTAAGTCAGTAAACCAAGACTTAATATAAAACCTAACTACAATTCCAACCCCACCCCCACCCCCACCCCAGGAATATAGCCTTTAACAGGCCAAACTGGAATTTCCTGGGCAACACTAGGAGGTAATCTGATTGACTTCTAGTCCCATTAGGAGGGCATCGTTGCCTAAAATAATGCATTCCTTGCTAATAAATTCCTTTCTTCTGGGACGCCTGGGTGGCTAAGTCAGTTAAGCAGCCGACTTCAGCTCAGGTCATGATCTCACAGCTCGAAGGCTTGTGGGTTCCAGCCCCACGTCGGGCTCTGTGCTGACAGCTCAGAGCCTGGAGCCTGCTTCAGATTCTGTGTCTCCCTCTCTCTCTGCCCCTCCCCTGCTCGCTCTTCTCTTTCTTTCTCTCTCTCTCAAAAATAAATAAACATTAAAAAAAATTTTTTTAACTCTTCTGCCCTTTTCTGGATTTAGAAAACTTCCATTTTGTACAGCTTCCTGGAGCTTTCCTCTTCTTGGAGCTAGATGGGATCCTGCCTGATTATGAATCATTAAACAAAGTCAATTTGACCTTCAAATTTACTTGGTTGAATTTTGTTTTTTAATGAACCCAATGAAGGAGTCATGGGAACCTCTGGCTTATAGTTGGTCTGAAGCAGAGGGAACAATCTGGACCTGCAATTTGGCATCTGAAGTGTGGACAGTCTTGTGGGGATGAGCCATTAACCTGTGAGATCAGACACTCTCTGAATAGAGTTGAATTGGAGGCCACCTGGCTGGTGTTGGAGGCTTGCTTGGTGTGGGAAACCCAAACACTGCAGTCAGAATTAGAACCATACAAGTCAAGATAAAGAGCTGCTGACCTAAAGGTGCTGTAGAAAACTGGGATCATAAGGCCAAAAACGAGATAGCGGCCCAGTGGCAAGGTTTAACACAAAATAAGATACTTACCATCTTCATCCCAGCAGTTATCATGACTAAGCCATGAAAATTTGGACTAGCCAATTCTGGTTGGAAAAGTGTCATTGGAGGATACTTTAAGGAAGCAGGGGAAGGAGAAACAACACCCCAAGGTGAGAGAAAGCTGTCACAAATTTGCATGTCCTTTTCACCTCCTTATTGGGCCTGGCATGAACCAATGCTACCAGGGGATGGGATTTGAGGGGCAAGAAGAAGGGGTGAGCTGCCTGGGGAAGCAAAAGTCAGGAGAGCTTAGAAGAGGAAGTATAAGCCACTGTCCCTTGAAGAGAGAACCCAGCTCAGTGGTGACAAATACCAACTAGGGGCTTCAGCCTGAGTGAGCCAGCGTTCAAAGATGGGCTGAGAGAGCAGGAACAAGGGAGATCCAAATGGCATAGGATTATTGCCAGGAAGGAGCCAAGCTCCCTTTCCAAGCAAACAAACTGCCTAAGGCTCTCATGCCCCAGGAATCTTCAAGACTAGCTCAGCCACAGGGTGTAAGGCATCAAAGTCAGTTCAAATTAAACATCAAATTCAAAGAGTCTGTTAATATGATATCTGAGGTTTGCTTCAAAATAGTGGGGAGGGGATCCTGTGTGCGCCGACTAAACAAAACTAGCTCTCCAAACAGTATGGTATGAAAGCTCTTTTTTCGTTCAGGTTACATCATTCTGAATGGAGATGACAATAGCTAAAAATTAAACATATTCATGAGAGGTAGGAGCTAACATTGTTAGTGAGGAAGGAAACATCCTGTAATTCAAAATTTCCCCTCAACTTGCGTCTACATAAGAATAAGAGAACATTCAAGGAAGGAGCCACCTTTGTGCAGAGTTTGAGAGCAAAACCATACCATGTTGTTTGTTTCCCAACATTAAAATTTTTAATTACAGGACAATTCTATCCTTAAAGCCTAAGGTCTTATTTTTATAGGTTTTTTTTTTTTTACCAATATTCTATAATATCTTACAGCAGCCTTGCGGAAGAGACAGAGCAGTGCTACTATGCCTATTTTACTGATGAAGAAAGTAAGTCCCAATGGGATGGAAGACCTTGTCTAAAACCCTGCAGCCTTAATAAGTAAAACAGTCAGGACTCTGAGCCTTAGTTTGTTGGCACCAAAGTAAGGCCCTCTTTGCTATGCCATTCTACTCGGCCCAATTTCACTAGCTTCTTCTAATTGTCACTTGGTATCCCATCCTGGTACTTTGCCTTGTTATGTCTTTCTAGCCTTGACCTAATAAATGATTGAAATATAGTTTTGCAGTACTGCTGACCCTTGAACAACATGGGTTTGAACTGCACAGTCCACTTATCCACGGAATTTTTTTCACGAAACACAGTACAGTCCTATAAATGCATTTCCTCTTCCTTATGATTTTAATAGCATTTTCTTCTCTCTATCTTACTTTATTATAAGAAAACAACATATAACACATATACAAAATTTGTGTAAATTAACTGTTCACATTATCGGTAAGGCTTCTGGTCAACGGTAGGTTATTGGTAGTTAAGGTTTGGAAGGATCAAAAGTTAAATACAAATTTTCAACTGTGTGGGGGTCAGTGCTCCAACCCCCATATTGTTCAGTGCTCAACTCCATTCTGGTATGCTGGAATATCATGCTATTTTTTGAAAATCCAAGTATCTTTTGGTATTTTTCTTAGTGTAGTCCCATTACTTCAGTATTTCAAAAATCTGAATCATGGACATTATGAGACATATCCAGAATGTTCTATACTGGATTTACATATTATATTAAATAGAGGGGACTTGCTAGAAATCTTTCTCACTACATCACTTCCCTTTTAAATCTATTCAAAAAAGAAAAGAAAGGAAAAGAAAACCTGTTCAAAGTGTCCTTTGGTTGTATTAATTTCAATTTTCTAAATTACAGGTGAAGGTGAGCACTTTTTTCCCTCACAGCTTTGTATTTCCCAGAGCTGGTTTGGGCCCAGTGTCCAGAAGTCCCTAATGGAATCTAGATGGGAGTGAGGGTGGGGATAGGGAGTTAGGAAGGGGCCCCCGAGGAATATGTAGTAGGAGGGAAGGCATAGGGTGAAGAGGAAAAGAAAAGATAAGGAATCTCTGGATTAGCAGTTCCTCCTTTTCTTTCCTGAGAGCACCAACCCCATTTTCTTAAAAACAGATGGTTCTCCCCTAGGATAATTTATTTTAACTTCTTCCCAGCTTACCCTTTCTAGAAAGATTTAGGCTGGAAGGGCACAGGAACAACAGTCCGTGGCTCTCTCTCAAGTTTATGATTGTCCATGACAAAGTGTAGGTGATGGCACCATACATTATTTTCTTCAAGAAAATACTGCCAGTAATATCAACATTTGTGCCAGTATTTCAGGGTTATGAAAATGTAAATATGACAAGTTCTGTCATTTCTCTCCAGTGTTGCAGTTACTAAGCCTGAGTCCTGGAGCTTACCAAGTCAACTGCTATGGCTCCTTTCATGGCCTCCCCCTGTGTCAGGCAACCCGCCAATGTTGTCACATCCAAATAGCAGTGGCCCTGATCACAGTTCCCAATGCTTGGCGGCTCTCTGCTGTTTCCACTGCCACAGAGTGGATTCTGCTCCACTAGGAAATACTCCTGCTCTGGGCAAAACTGGGATTCTGGTATTACTATTCTCATTCTCATTCTCATTCTGGCCAGCTTGGGTTAAAGGTTGGTACATATAATGCAATGAATTTTTGCGAAAACAACCCAAATTTCCATTAATAAAGGATTGGCCAATTCATTTATACCACATTCATACAGTGCATAATTATAAGTCATTAAAAGAGTGAATTACATTTGTATGTATGGACATGAAAAGTCAAGCTGGACTGTTAGAGTGAAAAAGGCAGGTCTGAACAGATAAGCCCATTCATGTACTTAAACATAAAATCTCTTTCATGTAACTGAAACTCCATAACCAGTGTCTGTCTGTCAGGCTTGTATTTCTCAATCAAGTTGGTTTTCTCTATGTCTTTATAAAAAGAGTTCTATAGAACTTATTGGACTGTCTGAGAATACTTAAATGCGCATAAAATTTACTTAGCACACAAAGAGATGTAGTATCCAATTTCTCTAAAGTGTAAAAATAAACTAGGAGGCAAACTATGAATTGAATCCAAAATAATTTTTTGGCAGGGAGGAAGCAGGCTGCCAGCCAGTGCAGTGATGCCAACTTAAAGGAAGCCAATAAAGTGAGGAAGTGTCTCTAAAAGAGTGAAGCCAACTGCCCCATCCATAAGGCGACTCTTTCCACAAGGGATGAGATGCTCAGTGTCCTCCTCCTGATAACAGCAAAAGGGCTGCTACCTTTTGCTAACAGCCCATTACTGAGTCATATTCAACTGAATCCAGTGGCTCTCTCACACCCTTTCTCTCCCCCTTCCTTTTATGAAGAGTCGGTGAGAATTCTTTAATCTCTGGCTGAGGAAAAGGAAGCAGCAGATCAGGGTGATCATTGGCCGTTAATTGCAGCTTTGTTGCTGGAAAGGGGGACAGAGGTCCCCTCTTTTCATTAGCTGCCGCTGCAGCAGACTGAAGGATGTGCCGCATAACTTGACCATCTCACTTACAACACGAGGGAGACTTTAGCCTACAGTTCAAGGGAGGAGCCATAACACAACGGATTTAACAGACACTAATGTCCATTAATGTTCATGCTTATTATACACATTTCAGTATTTGCGTCCTAATTTTCTTAATGACTACCAAGAGTTTAATTTGTTTTTCCTGGTAAATTCTCTCTCTCTACACCGCCCTCCCCAATTATTTTAAAGTAGATCTAACTTTTACTCTGCATCCCAGGCGTTTACTCTACCAACAATGTTTCTATGTACAACAAAAAGTTATATGGCTTTATTTTTTAGTAGATTCTTACTCGGCTCTTTAAAAATGAAGACAGAAAAAATATAAATGTGTTATTCTCATATGTTGTGTCTACATATCTGGAAAACCCAAGATAATTAACTTAAAAGCCATCATAAACAAGAAGAAAATCCAGTAAGCTGTCTAGGTACAAAATTAATGCGGAAAAAAACAATACTTTGCAGTGTGTAATAACAGTTAAGTAATAGATATACCAGAAGGAAAATATATACAACAGGAAGCAAAATATTAACTCCTTAGGATAAATTTAACAATAAACAGGCAACATCTATATTTTAAAAAATTTAACCCTATTTAAAAATGTCAATTAAAAAAACTGAAACTGAGGGACATAAAACACTTAAATAGAGGGGCGCCTGGATGGCTTAGTCGGTTAAGCGCCTGACTTCGGCTCAGGTCATGATCTCACAGTCCGTGGGTTCGAGCCCCTCATCGGACTCTGTGCTGACAGTTCAAAGCCTGAAGCCTGCTTTGGATTCTGTGTCTCCCTCTCTCTCTCTCTCTGCCCCTCCCCCGCTCACTCTCTGTCTCTCTCTCAAAATAAAATAAAGACATAAAAAATTAAAAAAAAACACTTAAATAGAACAGTAATTGTTATTGGCTCAGAAGCTTAGGTATTATAATGATGAAAATCCTCCCAAAACTATTATATAAACTTTAAATGATGAATAAACATAACAAACATTTTTAAAGCAAACTTCTAGTGTTCATAAGGAAAACATACCTTTATATGTTTCAGAAAAAAAAAGTCTAAAAAAGAGAGAACTAGCCCACCCTTCCAGATGTTTTTTTTCAGCTTTATTGATATATTAAAAATTGCACACATTTAATGTATACAGCTTGATGAGCTTGAACACATGCACACACCTCTGATACTATCACCACAATGAAGTACTAAGCATATTCATTGCCTCCAAAAATTTGTCATTTTTGCAAGTTATTGGGGTTTGTGAGGAGGGTGTTGGGAAGAATACTTAACATGAGGGCTCCTGGGTGGCTCAGTCAGTTAAGTGTCCAACTCTTGATTTCAGCTCAGGCGTATGCCATGCGCCTGGCAGGGAGGGAGCTGCGCTGGGTTTGGTAGTGATCTCGGAGGTGCACTGGGATAGAACAGTCCTCTTCCTCAAGTAGTGTGGGAAGAGGGCTTATTGCCCACCCAAGGACAAACGGCCCGCTGGCAGGCACCAGCCAAAGGCCTTTTATCACCAGGCAGAGTGGTGCTACTCCAGAACAGGGTCTGCGTGGTGTAGGGTCCTTGAAGACATTGGGTTTTGAATCCCAGCTGGGCACCTAGAAGGCTGAGGAGACTGTGGCACGGGGCAAGCTGAAAGCCCTCACTACTCTGTGAGGGCTGTCTGAACAACGGGGTTTGAGACACCCAGTCCAGGAAGAAGAGATTGGGGTGACATCATTTTCCTTCTCATCACTAACGTGGTGGGGCTTCAGAGGGCAGCGCAGCGGCCCCCAGTGGAGGCAAGACTAGCTTATACCAACCCCGCCACTCAGAGCCTGGCAACTGCTTACCTACCTGAGCAGGACTGACACTGAGCAAACCAGATGGGTCCCTCCTCCAGACTAGCACAGCCAGGCACCAACAGACAACTGTCCTGTGGTTTTGTATGTTAATCCATTTCTTTTCTCTCTCTTTCTCTCTCTCTTTTCTTTACTTCTCTTTTCTCTTCTTCTTTCTACCCTCTTTTTTCCCCTTTTTTCCCTTTGAAATCAGGGTCATAGTTTCTGATATGATTTTTGGTCAATTCTAAATAGATATATTTATATATCTATATTATATTTATATATCTATATTATATTTTGTTCTTTCTTTCTCCATTTTCTTTGTTTAATCAGGCATTTTTACTCTATTCTTTTTATACCTTTTATTTTTTTTTAATTTTTAATGTTTATTTATTTTTGAGAGAGACAGAGACAGAGCATGAGCAGGTAAAGGGTAGAGAGAGAGGAAGACACAGAATCCGAAGCAGGCTCCGGGTTCTGAGCTGTCAGCACAGAGCCCGATGCAGGGCTCGAACCCACAGCTGTGGGATCATGACCTGAGCTGAAGTCGGATGCTTAACTGACCGAGCCATGCAGGCACCCCCCTTTTTATACCTTTTCTATATCTCTTTCTTCTTTATTTTCCTTTCTCTCTACATATTAAGCTTTACAGTGTTTTTCATTCTCTGCTTGGTCTTTTTTTTTCACCCCTTTCATTATTCTCTTTGTAGGGGATCAGGCATAAAAGGGATCAGGCAACACCCACCTTTCCTTTTTTCCAGGGTAGTTCAATGAAAAAATCAAAGCACACCTCATGGAAGGTCCAAACACACCACCACTAAGAGCAAGGAGGAACTTTCCAGAAGACTGACCAGTGGGATAGAGCAGACAAAACACAAGAACAGAATGCATGCAACACACTCCAAAAACACTTCCTGAAGTGCCAAGCCCTGGACAGTGCATGATCCCTTTTTAATATAGTAATACTCGCAGGTGCAGGACCCATAACAAGCTATTAAAACATGTAAAAGACAGAGGTGCCTGGGTGGCTCAGTCAGTTAAGTGTCTGACTTTGGCTCAGGTCATGATCTCATGGTTTATGGGTTTGAGCCCTGCGTTGAGCTCTGTGCTGACAGATCAGAGCCTGGAGCCTGCTTCAGATTCTGTGTTTTCCTCTCCCTCTGCCCATCCCCCACTTTCACTCTGTTTCTCAAAAATAAACATTAAAAATTTTTAATAATAAAATAACACATGTAAAAGACAGAATCCTAGCCAAAATGACTAAATGGAAGAATTCTCCTCAAAAGAAAATCCAGTAAGACATGACAGCCAGAGAACTGTTAAAAACAGATATAAACCATATCTGAACAAGAATTTAGAATAACAGTCATAAGACTAATAGTTCGGCTTGAAAGCAGCATAGAAGACAGCAGAGAGTCTACTGCTGCAGAGATCAAAGATATAAGAAATAGTCACAATGAATTAAGAAATGCTATAAATGAGATGCAAAACAAACTAGATACAATGACAGCAAGGATGGAAGAAGCAGAGGAGAGAATAGGTGAAACAGAAGATAAAATTATGAAAAGTGATGAAGCTGAAATAAAAAAGGAAAGGAAATTACTAGACCACAAGGGGAGAATTAGAGAGCTACGTGACTCCATGAAATGAAATAATATTCATATCAGAAGAGTTCTAGAGGAAGAAGAGCAAGAGAAAGGGGCAGAAGGTTTATTTGAACAAATTATAGTTGAGAACTTCCCTAATCTGGGGAAGGAAACAGGCATCCAAGCCCAAGAGGCACAGAGCACTCTCTTCAAAATCAATAAAAACAAGTCAACACTAGAACATATCATAGTGAAACTGGCAAAATACAAAGGTAAAGAGGGAATTCTGAAAGAAACTAGGGACAAACAGATCTTAACCTACAAGGATAGACACATAAGGGTAGTAGTAGACCTGTCTACTGAAACCTGGCAAACCAGAAAGGAGTAGTAGGAAATATTCAATTGCTGAATAGAAAAAACATGCAGCCAAGAATCCTTTATCCAGCAAGGTTGTCATTCAGAATAGAAGGAAAGATAAAGGCTTTCCCAGACAAACAAAAACTAAAGAAGTTCTTGACCACTAGACCAGCCCTGCAGGAGATCCTAAGGGGGACTTTGTGAGTGGAAAACAGCAAAGACTACAAACGACCAGAGACACCACCACAAACATGAAACCTACAGATAAACAATGACACTAAATCCATATCTTTCAATAATCACTCTGAATGTAAATGGACTAAATGCCCCAATCAAAAGACATAGGGTATCAGAATGAATAGAAAAAAAACAAAACAAAACAAAACCCATCTATATGCTGCCTAAAAGAGACTCATTTTAGACCTGAGGACACCTGCAGATTGAAAGTGAGGGGATGGAGAACCATCTATCATGATACTAGACATCAAAAGAAAGCTGAAGTAGCCATACTTATATCAGACAAACTAGATTTTAAAACAAAGACTATAACAAGAGCTGAAGAAGGGCATTATATCATAATTAAGGGGTCTATCCATCAAGAAGAGCTAACAATTACAAATGTTTTTGCCCCCAACATGTAAGAACCCAAATATATAAATCAATTAGTCAAAACAAAAAAAATGTATAGATAATAATACTGTTGAATGTAGGGGACTTTAATACTCCACTTACACCAATGAACAGATCATCTAGGAGAGAATCAATAAGGAAACAATGGCTCTGAATGACACATTGGACCAGATGGACTTAACAGATATATTCAGAACTTTTCATCCAAAAGCAGCAGAATGCACATTCTTCTCTAGTGCACATGGAGCATTCTCCAAATTAGATCACATGCTGGGTCACAAAAAAGCCCTCAACCAGTAAAAAAGATTGAGATCATACCATGCATATTTTCAGATCACAATGCTATAAAACTTGAAATCAACCACAGGAAAAAAAATTTGGAAAGCTCCCAAATACATGGAGGTTAAGGAACATCCTACTAAAGAATGGATGGGTCAATCAGGAAATTAAAGAAGAAATTAAAGAATATATAGAAGCAAATGAAAATGAAAACATGACACTCCAAACAATTTGGGATGCAGCAAAGGCAGTCCTAAGAGGAAAATACATTGCAATTCATGCCTATCTCAAGAAGCAAAAATAAAAATAAAAATAAAAAAGCCCCAAATATACAACCTAACCTTATACCTAAAAGAGCCAGAAAGGCAGCAGCAAAGAAAGCCCAAAACCAGCAAAAGAAGAGAAATAATAAATATTAGAGCAGAAAGGGGCACCCAGGTGTATCAGTTGGTTGAATGACTGACTTCAGCTCAGATCATGATCTCGTGGTTCGTGAGTTAAAGCCCCTGTGCTGACAGCTCAGAGCCTGGAGCCTGTTTTGGATTCTGTGTCTCCCTCTCTCTCTGCCCCTCCCCTACTCATGCTCTCTCTCTCTCTATCTCCCCCTCCCCTAAAAATAAACGTTAAAAAATTTTTTTTAAAGATTAGAGCAGAAATAAAGAATATAGAATAAAAAAAAAAAAACCCTGTAGAACAGATCAATGAACCCAAGAGCTGGGTTTTTTTTAAGAATAAACAATATTGATAAACCCCCTAGCTAGACTTCTCAAAAAGAAGAGAGAGAGAACCAAAATAGATAAAATCATGAATGAAAGAGAAGAGATCACAATCAAAACCACAGAAATACAAATAATATTAGAGAATACTATAAAAAAAACCTGTATGCCAACAAACTGGAAAATCTGGACGAAATCTGTTTGATTCCCAAACAGACAAAGACCCCACAAAAAGGAGAATTATGGCCAATAACCCTGATGAACATTGATGCAAAAATTCTCACCAAGGTACTAGCAACTAGAAAATTGAATTCAAAAGTATATTAAAAGAATTGTTCACCATAATCAAGTGGGGTTCATTCCTGGGCTACAGGACTGATTCATTATTCTCAAACCAATAAGTGTGAAACATCACATTAATAGAATAAAAGATAAGAACCATATGATCCTGTCAATAGATGCAGAAAATCATTTGACAAAATACAGCATTCTTTCTTAATAAAAAAAAACACCTCAAGACAGTTGGGATAGAAGGAACATACCTTAACATTATAAAAACCATATATGAAAGGCCCACAGCTAATATCATCCTCAATGGGGAAAAACTGAGAGCCTTCCCCCTGAGCTCAGGAACACAACAGGGATGGCCACTCTCATCACTATTGTTTAATGTAGTGTTGGAAAGTCCTAGCCTCGGCAATCAGACAACAAAACGAAATAAAAGGCATCCAAATTGGCAAAGAAGTCAAACTTGCACTCTTCGCAGATGACATGATACTCTACATGGAAAACCCAAAAGACTCCACCAAAAAACTGCTAGAACTGATACAGGAATTCAGCAAAGCCTCAGCATATAAAATCAATGTACAGAAATTGGTCGCATTTCTATGCACCAATAATGAAGCAACAGAAATAGATATCAGGGAAGCGATCCCATTTACAATTGCATCAAAAACCATAAAATACCTAGGAATAAGTCTAACCAAAGGGGTAAAAGATCTGTATGCTGAAAACTATAGAAATCTTATGAAAGAAACTGAAGACACAAAGAAATGGAAAAACATTTCATGCTCATGGATTGAATGAACAAATATTGTTAAAATGTCAATACTACCCAAAGCAAGCTATACATTCAATGCAATCTCAATCAAAATAGCACCAGCATTCTTCACAAAGCTAGAACAAACAATCCTAAAATTTGTATGGAACCACAAAAGACCCCGAATAGCCAAAGCAGTGTTGAAAAAGAAAACCAAAGCTGGAGGCATCACAACCCTGGACTTTAACCTGTATTACAGAGCTGTAATCATCAAGACAGTATGGTATTAGCACAAAAATAGAGACATAGACCAATGGAATAGAACAGAGGTCCCAGAAATAGACCCACAAATATATGGCCAGCTAATCTTCAACAAAGCAGGAAACAGTGTCCAATGGAAAGGAGACAGTCTCTTTAGCAAATGGTGCTGGGAGAACTGGCCAGCAACATGCAGAAGAATGAAACTCAACTAATTTCTTACACCATACACAAAAATAAACTCAAAATGGATGAAAGATCTAAATGTGAGACAGGAAACCATCAAAATCCTACAGGAGAAAACAGGCAGCAACTTCTTTGATCTCAGTCACAGCAACTTCTTACTTGACAAGTCTCTAGGCAAGGAAAATAAATGCAAAAGTGAATTTTGGGACCTCATCAAGATAAAAAGTTCTGCACAGCAAAGGCAACAATCAACAAAACTAAAAGGCGACTGATGGAATGGGAAAAGATATTTGCAAATGATATATCAGATAAAGGGTTAGTATCCAAAATCTATAAAGAACTTACCAAATTCAACACCTGAAAAGCAAATAATCAATGAAGAAATGGGCAGAAGACATGAATAGACACTTTTCCAAAGAAGATATCCAGATGGCAAACAGACACATGGAAATATGCTCAACATCGCTCATCAACAGGGAAATACACATCAAAACCGCATTGAGATACCACCTCACAATGGTAAGAGTGGCTAAAATTAACAACTCAGGAAACAACAGATGTTGGCAAGGATGTAGAGAAAGGGAAACCCTCTTGCACTGTTGGTGGGGATGCAAACTGATGCAGCCACTCTGGAAAACAGTGTAGCAGTTCCTTAAAAAATAAAAAATAGAACTACCCTACAACCCAGCAATTGCACTACTAGGAATTTATCCAAAGGATACAGGAGTGTTGATTCAAAGGGGTACATGTACCCCAATGTTTATAGCAGCGCTATCAACAATAGCCAAATTATGGAAAGAGCCCAAATGTCTATCAACTGATGAATGGATAAAGAACATGTGGTACACACACACACACACACACACACACACACAAATGGAATACTACTTGGCAATAAAAAATAATGAATTCTTGCCATTTGCACCAACATGAAGGAACTAGAGGGTATTATGCTAGGGCAAAATAAGTCAGTCAGAGAAACACAGATATCATATGATGTCACTCATATGGGGAATCTGAAAAACTTAACTGATGATCATAGGGGAAGGGAAGGAAAAATACAATAAAAACAGAGAGGGAGGCAAACCATAAGAGACTCTTAAATACAGAGAACAAACTGAGAGTTCATGGGGCTGGGAAAAAAGGGTGATGGGCATTGAGGAGGGCACTTGGGATAACCACTGGGTATTGTATGTAAGTGATGAATCACTGGAATCTACTCCTGAAGCCAAGACTACACTGTATGTTAGCTAACTTGAGAATAAACAAACAAACAAACAAACAAATAAAAAGCATGAGGCTTCCAGCTTTGTTTTTTCTCAAAATCATTTTGGTGATTCAGGGTCTTGTGTTTCCATAGGAATTTTAGGGGTGTTTTGAATCTATGTCTGTGAAAATTACTTTTGAGATTTTGATAGATTGCACTGAATCTGTAGATTTCTTTGGTTACTTTGGACCTTTTAACACTATTAATTCTTCTAACACATGGATGTGGGAAGTCTGTCCATTTATTTGTCCCCTTTAATTTCTTTCATCAGTGTTTTATACTTCTTTTTTCTATTTTTTTTAGTGTAGTTGACACACAATGTTACTTTAGTTTCAGATGTAGAACTTAGTGATTCAAAAAGCTTATATATTATGCCCTGCTCACCACAAGTGTAGCAACCATCTGTTTCAATACATCACTATGATAATATCATTGAGTTATAAAAGGCACTTATGATGTGCCTTTTATTCCCATGACTTATTCCTTTCATAACTGGAAGTCTTTATTTCCTATTCCCCTTCACCCATCTTGCCCATCCCCTTCTCCCCTTTAGCAACCATCAGTTTGTTCTCTGTATTTATATAGGTTTGACTCTGCTTTTTGCTTGTCTATTCATTTGTTTTCTTCTTCAGTTGCTTTATACTTCTAGTGCATAAGTTATTCACCTCCTTGGTTAAGTTTATTCCTAAGTATGGTATTCTTTTTGATGCTATTATAAATGGGATTGTATTCATAATTTCCTTTCTGGATAGTTTATTGTTAGTGTGTATAAATGCAACTGACTTCTATGTTGATTTGTGTTCTGTAACTTTGTTGAATTTGTTTATTAGTACGAAAAGACTTTTTTCTGTGTGTATGTGGAGTCTTTAGTATTTTCCACGTATAAGATCATGTCCTCTGAAAATAGAGATAATTTTACTTCTTTCTTTCCTATTTGAGTGCCCTTTCTTTTTCTTGCCTTGGCTTGGCTTTCAAAATTATTTTAAATAGAGGTGGTGGCAGTGGGAATTCTTGTCTTGATTTTGAAACTTATTAAAATGCAATAGTAATCAAAATAGTCTACTACATGCAAATAAAGAGATATAAAGATCAATCAAGAGAAGAATAAAAAACATACAAATACTTATGAGGACAGTTTTTAGACATAAACACTTCAAATCAATGGTAAAGATGAATTATCAATAAATTAGTAAGAGACTTTTGGGGAGCCATCTGGGGAAAAAATACTCTAGATATCAACCTCATTTCTTACTTCAAAACAAATTTTAGCCAGATTAAGTATACTAAAGGGAAAAATGAGACAATGAAAATACTGGAAGAAAATATAGAAGAATATTAAAAGCAATCTCTGACTTGGAGACCTTTTAAAACCTGACATGATATGGCTTCTCAGCCTTTCAGCTAAGATCAAGCATACTATTTGTTCTTAGCAGTTTAATCTCTGATGTGTCCCTTGATCTCACTGTTCGTGGGTTCGAGCCCCACGTGGGACTCTGTGCTGACAGCTCGGAGCCTGGAGCTGCTTCAGATTCTGTCTCCCTGTCTCTCTCTGCCCATCCCCTGCTTGTGCTCTCTCTCTCTCTCAAAAATAAATAAACGTTAAAAAATTTTTTAAAAATGATCTTAATCTCTGATATGTCCTTTATCCAAGGGTAATATATTAAATGGATTTTTGGAGCAGGAGCTGGAATTGGAGCTTGCGCCATCTACTCTGCGCATCGACCTGGAATTGCAGTACCTCCAGGCACGGCATTCCCCCTCAGGGGAATAAAAAAATACAATAAAATAAAATAAAGCCTGATAAAACACACAAAAACCATATAGGAAAAAATTTGATAGTTTTGCTACATAAAAATGTTAAATTTATGCCAATAAACTCAGGGACATGATTTTCAACACATAAAACAGAGGGCTAATTTCCATATTACACAAGGATCTACAAATCATTAAAAAAAGTCTTACAACTATATAGAAAAATGGGAAAATGGGCAAAAAACATAATCAGTTCACTAAAAATACAATGGTTTTAAAATAGGAAGATGTTAGGAGCACCTGGGTGGCTCAGTCGGTTGAAGTCCAACTTCGGCTCAGGTCATGATCTCGCGGTTCATGATTTCAAGCCCTGCATCGGGCTCTGTGCTGACAGCTCAGAATCTGGAGACTGCTTCAGATTCTGTGTGTCCCTCTCTCTGCCCCTCTCCCCCAATATAAATAAACATTAAAAATTTTTTTTAAATAAAAAGGAAGATGTTGAAGTTTTACCCATATTAGGAAAATGCAAGTTAAAATCACAATAAGATTCTTTTTTACACCCAATATATTGGAAAAGAACAAAACAAATTGATAAAAAGCAATCTTGGAAAGAGTGTGGTGGTAATATAAATTGCCATATCCCTCTGAACAGCAATCTCAGCACTATTCATACACGATATGCTCATAACTTTTGATCCATCAATTCCTCTCCCAAGTTTCTATTCCTAAATTATATTCTCACAAAAGCAATATAGGTACACAGGAAATCACTTAATTATTGTGTTGATAGTCAGTGACTAAAAACAACCTAATGTCTTTCAATGGGAGACTAGAGAAATCAACTCTGATATATTCAACCAATGGAATACTTTATAACTGTTAAAAAGAATAAGACATACCTCATTCTGCTCTAACTGACCTGAAATGAAAGCCAAACTACATTTGACCTTTGAACAACACAGAGTTTAGGGGTGCCAACACCATACGCGGTAGAAAACCCATGTATAACTGTTGACTTGCCCCAAACATAACTACTAGTAAGTAGCCTGATGTTGACTAAAAGGCTTACAAATAACAAGAACGGTCCAGGGGCACCTGGGTGGCTCAGTTGATTAAGCATCTGACTCTTAATTTCGGCTCAGGTTATGATCTCGAGATTCATGGTTAGAAGTCCCTTATCGGTCTCCATGCTGACAGTGTGGAGCCTGCTTAAGATTCTCTCTCTCTCTCTCTCTCTCTCTCTCTCCCCCCTCCCCACTTACACTCTCTCTTTCAAAGTAGATAACTTGAAAAAACCTAAAGCAAGGTATGGAAAACCCATATGACATACTACCATTTCTGCAAAAAAAAAAAGAAAAAAAACTCATCTGAATCGGATGGGAAGACACTGACAATAAAATAATAACAGTTTTCACCACCTCTGGAGAGTGAAACTAGACCAGCGGGTGGGGGTGGAGATGGAAGGAGAGTGTGCTTTTCAGAGAAAATTCTTTTGCAGTATTTGCATTTTCCACCTCCTGCATATTACTTATATATACAAAATGACCCTTATCAATTAAGAGTAAAATAAACCTTATGAACTAATTTGTGGTTTTCTTAGTACTTGTAAATGTGTTCTTATTGGTGTACGTACTGCTTTTATAGGTACTAAACTGAGAGAAAACAGAATAGATATTAATTCAAAAGTGCTTTATAATGTAAATTGTCATGTTTAAGATACGTTTTAGTTGATGCTTAAAATTTTACCTTGTCTTACATACAAATATAAAACTCATGCATTTGTTTGAGTTCACATACAAATCGCTTCTTAGAGCGTGGACTGTCATATTTGATTAAATTCACATGCAAATTACTTCTTATAGCATGGGCTGTCATATTCGATATGAGATCATCGCTCCCCTCAAGAAGAGGCACCCAGAAGCCGAGTTCGGACCTGACATATGCATCTTTGTATAATACTAGTGCCTTTGGGGCGCCCGGGTGGCCCAGTCGGTTGAGCGTCTGACTTCAGCTCGGATCGTGATCTTACTTTGAGTAAAGGTTGAACCATTTTTATTTTTATTTTAAAATTAAAACTTTCTTGGGGCACCTGGGTGACTCAGTCAGTTAAGCATCCAACTCTTGGTCTCAGCTCATGTCATGATCTCTTGGTCTCAGCTCATGTCATGATCTCATGGCTCATGAGTTCGAGCCCTACATCGGGCTCTGTGCTGGCAACTTGAAGCCTGCTTGGGATTCTCTCTCTTTCTCCCTCTCTCTTTGCTCCTCCCCAACTCGTTCTCTCTCCCTCTCAAAAATAAATAAACATTAAAAGAAAACCTTTAAAATCAAAACTTTCTTCGAAGTTAATTTTTTAAACATTTAACTGCTTTACTTGTATTTTTTGCTTTTATTATTATTTTTCACTAAAAAACCTTGGAATGCTTTTGATGTAATCAGTAGCATTTTCGTTTTATTTGGATCCTTTCATATAATTTCCAGTCATTTAATTTAAATGGAAATTACTTATATTTACGTAAGGCTTATTTCAGCTATTTTCCTCACTTACAGACAGGAAAGGATGAGTTTTAGGAAAGGACATCAGTTTCTTTCAAGGAAATGTTGGCCCCTAGTGGATCAAAAGTGACAACACACTTTTTGAAATAACTGGCTGGCATATTGGAAGCGTGTAAAACAGATAGGTTGCTAGCGAAAAAGAAAACAAAAGAAAACATAATTCACTTTGCCAAATGTCATAAATGCATTGGACGAAATCACATAATGCCATTAGTAGAACTGACTACCTATTAATTTAAAACGGAAATGTATAAAATATATTGCATGACAAAATTAAAAGTAAAATGAACTGGATGAAACACTTATAACAAATATGATGTACGAGTAGAGCAAAACATACAAGAGACTTGGAAATCTACAAAACAAGAAAAAAACAGCTACGTCAGAAAACATTTTAAAAACTGCAGAAAGTCTATGACTAGGTAATATACACAAGAGAAAACCCAAACCGAGATACTCAAATTCATTAGCAATCAAAGAAAAGCAAAGTAAAGGAATAACTTATTACTCTCACCTGTTAGAGTGACCAGTGAGTATGGGAAGAACGTAGGGATTTAGGAATTTTCATGCACAACTGGTGGGAATTTAGACTGGAATTGCCATCTAAAGAACACTGGCTCTAGTCAAACATTGCTAGTTTTGACCTAGCAATGCCACTCCTGTTGAACATGCACGTATTCACCCACCATGTAGTACTTTGCAGCAGTTAGAAGTGCAAGATACCCACAGAGCATCATAGGTAATCTTTAAAATTGCTGTAAGTGCAACTGAGAAGCAGAAGTAAACGTAATATGTAACACCATTTGATTTATATCAATCTAAAATATATGCGTATGATAGTATCTATTTTACAACACACATGAACGAATATACTAGGAAGCTAATGCTGGGTGTGGGGAGAGGCAGTCAGATGGGAATCAGGAATCGGGATGAAAGGGAGCAATGGCTAAGAAAAGAGGAGTATCACTAACTCAACTCTCTACATCTGAGGTCCAATATTAAAAAAAGAAAGAAAGGAAAGCTTGAACAACCTAGTAAAAAAAAATAAGCAGAGGACGCAATGAATGAACATACAAAATAAATGCAAATAAGGAAAAACCATACAAGAAACAATGCTCAACTTCTCTAACCAAAGAAGTAAAGGAGGTGTGTGATAACGTCTTTCAGCTAGCACGCAGTCAAAATGCTTTTGAGTGAGAATATCCTATATCACGGGGGGAACATTGGAAGACGAGAAGCACTCATAATGAGTTGGTGGTTTAGGTTGCTAATTGTTTGTGGAAGGGCAGTCTGTACACATCAAGGACATGAAGGATAAAGACAATCAAGTTCTTCAATTCCTCTCCAAGGAATTTATTCCAAGGAGGTCATGGGATAAGAGGATAAAGATAGAAGTATGTCCATCATTTACAAAAAAAGATAAAAACAAGCTAAATATCCAACAACAGGTAAAGAGTTAAAATCATTATGATTCATTTATAAGGAAGAAATACATACTATGATGTGTTTAAAAACCATTACTGCCCAGTAAAATGCTCATGAGATAATAGTGTATGGGAGAAACATGAGATTACGTATACATATACACATATGCAGTGACGGAGAATGTCAATGACAGTGAATGTAAAATGTCAACAGTTCTGTCTGAATATTATAGTCTTCCTGGGGTTTTTTGTTTTCTTCTCCATACATTTCTGTATTACCTAAGGTCGCTACAAAATATACAATACAAAAATATGTGTTTCTATTATAATTAGAAAATACAAATTGATTAAAAAAGCACAAGGCCGTCTTGACTTGTCATGAACGGGTAATCTGAGGAAGAAGGACGTGACATCTGGTCTAACCAGACATACTACCCAAGGTGACAAAGTAACTGCCAGGAGCATTTCTGCAGTTGCTATTTTTTAGGAGCCAGATCTTTACAAAACATACAGTGTAAAAAAAAGGGGGGGGGGAGTGAGCAGGACTTGTGGTGCGTTAGGACCCCCACTGCCACAGCCAGTGGCACTGGCGGAGGGAAACAGAGGCAACAGACGGTCTGCCCTCCACTCAGGCTCACTATCAAAAGGTCACCCAACCTGAGATTTGATGGATAAAGTCAGTGCCCTCTTCAAGCATAAGGTTCTTTATTATCATTACAGTTTGAAACTCAAAAGGGATTTCTCGGGAGTTCTCATAATTTCTAGAAAGTTAATAGCCACATTTCACCAGTATCAGTTACAGACATACCTGAAAATTCAAAGTCTCAGAAAAAGTAATTATATCATTTGAAGAGCTATTGAAGACAGTTGTATAAAAGCTAAAATGGTATGGAGACTGGGGTATATATCTGGGTTTTGCAAACCCAGAAATACTTTTGCCAAAAATATTTATAGATTCCACACTGCCTTACAGGAATTTTGATGCAGAAAACCTAAGCCTATGCCTAATGGAGATAGACTCACAGTGGAATGGGGTGGGTCCACTATGACCGACACAATTCTTGAACCAAGCCTCAACAGTTGATGATCCACCTCTGTCTAAATCCTTAAGCTCTTCCTGGACTTTTCAGTTATAAGAGGGTGTACTGCCTTGCGAGGGCTGCTATGACAAAAGTACCACAAATCAAGTGGCTTAAACAATAGAAATTTATTATCTCACAGTTCTGGAGGCTAGAAGTCCAAGATCAAAGCGTTGGCAGGTTGGTTCCTTCTGAGGGTTGTGAGGGAGAGATATGTTCCAGGTCTCTCTCCTGAGCTTGTAGATGGGGAGCTTATCCCTGTGTCTCTTACATTGTCTGCACAATCTCTGTATCCAAATTCCCCTTTCCATGAAGACATCAGTCACATTGGATTCAGTCCCATCCTAATGACCTCATGTTAACTCAGTCACCTCCGTAACAATCCTAATCTCCAAATAAGGTCACATTCTGAGGTGATGGGGGTTAGGGCTTCAGTATACCTTTTTTGAGGAGGACACAATTCAACTCATAACAAAGGGAATACATTCCCTTTTTACAAGAGCTAATTTAAGTTGGGCTTCTGTCATTTGCAACTAAAGGACTTGTGCTCAGTAAATTTCAATTTCCTTCCCTTACACAACTAAGTATTGCTTTAAGTCCCTGCAAATTTCCAGAAATGGGCGATAATATGCATAGGCACAATTTTTATTTAACCAATTCAGCTCATTCTGAGCAGTTCTTGAGGGAATCCGGAGGTTCAGGATGAGGTCTGGCAAGAGGAGACCTGGACTCTAATGTTGATTTTTCCAGTATGAATGAACTTGGTCAAATCAACTACAAAAAGAACAGCAATTTCATTTTACAGGGAAGTAGCATAAAGGTGTGAAAAAGCCATTAATCTAAGGATGGAAATGTCTTTTTATTTTATTTTTTAAAACATGTTTTAATGTTTATTTTTGAGAGAGAGAAAGAGAGAGAGGGAGAGGCAGGAAGAGAGGGAGACACAGAATCCGAAGCAGGCTCCAGGCTCTGAGCTGTCAGCACAGAGCCCGACGCGGGGCTTGAACTCACAAACCATGAGATCATGACCTGAGCCAAAGTCAGACCCTTAACTGACTGAGCCACCCAGGTATCCCAAAAATACCGTTTTAGATAAAATGTTCAGAATCTGCCATTTGCTCTGTGATATTACATGAGCCCCTGAATGGAGCTAGAAACCCCCTTCCTTCTTATAAAAAGGACAAACCTAGACTGTCTCACTAGGTAATTGTAAACACCAAATAAAGTTAGGGCTCTCAGCACACAATAGATCACCACACACTATTAAGTATTTTGGGCTTTTTTTTTTTCACTTAAGCAATATCGAGACACTGTATTTGCTTTATGCAAATCATCTCGCTTAATATGCAAAATCCTATGAACCAGTTTGCTTAGATCTATTATCCATTGCAGTTTCAGAGAAACTAAAAAATAAGGAGACAAGAACATTTTTCCC
This sequence comes from Cryptoprocta ferox, assembly GCA_028646485.1. Classification (NCBI taxonomy): domain Eukaryota; kingdom Metazoa; phylum Chordata; class Mammalia; order Carnivora; family Eupleridae; genus Cryptoprocta; species Cryptoprocta ferox. The sequence continues at coordinate 1,634,086 of CM053562.1, forward strand.
AAGTCAGCTAATTAATAGCTAACAGATGGTATAGTCCAGATGTAAATCCGAGTAATGCGTGTACGGAGCTTAAGCTCTTAACCAGGTGAGGCAGCACGTAAAGGATAACAGAAGGCAGCTAGATATAGATATGCCTATAGATACACAAAAGAACAATGGAAGAATTGGCCACAGATGTTTGGCAAAAATATGTATTAGATGTTAAATGGTGAGATTAAAGCATGTGTTTATCCTCTGCTTCTGAAAATAGAAACTGCTGGCTGAGTAAGTGCCCTGGAGGCTGAAAGACCAGTAAGTGGACAGGAATTCATTATTCTTTCATTCTGAGAGCAGCTGCTTCATGCAGAATCTGGCTCTCTAAACACAAGGACCACTCTGCCTCCTAATCAGTGTGACTCCTTTGTTCAAGCTCAGCCTCTCCATCTTGTATTTCTCCTCACTAAGCAGTCTGTTTCTGTTGTTTTTCTCACTCCATTGATGTATTGACGTCTGCTTCTTGTTTCAGGTTGTATTTCACTGAGTTTTTCAATACAAGTGTCCCTTCCAGCTCTGTGGTGAATGAGTGTCCTCCATCAGCTTACCACCGTGGAACTGTTATTCTGACATCCTGTTGCAATTCACACCTTCCCACGAAAGTCAAAAAAGCCCTATCTATCTGTGCCTATGGAATGACTGACTGATCCCAAGCCCACCAGGAAAGGGGATAGCATTCTCCGAACTTTTTTGTTTTTTGTTTTTTCTCATTTTGTTTTCAAAACAAAAATGAAAAGTTGAAGTGTTGAGATGAATGAGTAACCTTGGGCCACGAAGAAGTCACGGTAACACTGAGGATCTTTGGAGGTGTGATTGCCGCTCCAACGGCAGGAAGAGGAGCTTCCTCAGTCCGAACCACTGGACCCAGTATGTGTGATTTAGTAAAGTCCTCCTCCCAGAATGAAGTCTTAGCTTGGCTGTGATCACAGGGCCCCACCCCATCCACTTGCCTAGCACTCATGTGGCAAGGAAGCCCTGAGGGCCGGGGTCAGAAAAAGGCATCTGTTGACCCAGAAATTCTCAGCTGAGATTGTGTCTTCTGTCTTTCTCATTCCACAGCCCCATTACAGCCTGTTCCCAGAGACTGTGTGTCGCTCCCCCTAACCTGGGGCGCCAGTGTTCAGTGGGTAACACCGGTTTTCCTCCCTATGAGTCAGGGTGAGGAGTATGGGTTTTTGGAGACCTAGGTTTGAATCACATTTGAGTCACATCACACAATGGCTTCAGGATTAGGATAAGCTTATCTGCTTCTCTGTGCTGCAATTTTCTTTTCTGTAAATGGGTCAATAAGAGTCATTTTCCAGTGTCATTTTGAGGAGTAAATGAGGTAACATGCAAAACATGGTAGATTCTAAATTAAAGTTGTTCTTTTCCTTTCTTCTTCCCAAATCAACTAAAAAAAAGAAATGAAAATAATCAACTTGAAAACGTAACAATAAGATCTACCTGTGTGGATACGCATCTATAATGGCCATCCAATGGTAGTGGGTCAAAAAAACACAGGTTCCAGAGTTAAGCTACGTGAGGTTCAGATCCCTTTGCAGTTCAGTTGTTTCATTTGTTAAATGGGGATCATAAATTTACCAACCTCATAGTATTGTTATGACAAGATAAGCAGGTGAAACATACAACAAATGAAGTATACTAGCTGCTTCTAAGTATTATAATTCAGGATTCTCACAGTAAAACTTTTGTTTAGCTAGAAGATAGATAGGTAATGTTTATTCTAATGCTTCAATCCCTAAAAGAGAGCTTTGCCAAATATCTATGCCAGCTTCTCTAAAATGCACATTTTGGGGGCAGTGATATTATTTTTTAGAATTGTCATTTTTTTGTAAATGCATTACATAATTTTTTGCCAAGGAAAAAAGAGAGACTGTTTAAAATGTTTTCTCTCCATAGTAGGGAATGAGAAGCAACATTTATTCTTTCTACATTTTATGTCTTCAATTATTCAAATAATACTTGTGTTGATAACTTTTTGATGGTTCAATTTGACTGTAAAGCAGCTCTGAAAATAGCTATATTATTCAAAGTTCTAAAAATGTCAGTGACTACTTTAGATTCAGGCTAGTAGTTAATTTTAATATTTACTCACTCATTTATTCACTCATTTATTTACTGGGAGTCTATGTGTCAAGCAGTGTTGTAGAAAAAAAAAAAAATCTTTGCCCCTGTAGAGATTTCCTTATAGTGGGGTGGGAGACAGTCAATAGATAACTAACATGCAAAAATACATCAAATTATAATAAGTAACATGGAGAAAAATAAATCAGGGGGAAAAATTGAGTGTCCCAGGGTAGGGACAGGAATTTAATATTAATGTAGGTAGCATGGTTAGAAAATGCTCACTGAGAGACAGCCTATCAGTAAAGGCCTAAGAAAAGTGATGGGAGTAAGTCATGTGGCTATCTAGAGGAAGAACATTCTAGGAGGAAGGAACAGCACATGCAAACTCCTAGAGGTGGGCACGTGCCTAGAAAGTTTAAGGAATGGCAAGGATGCTACTGTAGCCAAAATAAAGTAAGCAATGGAATCACTGTGTTGTGTGTCAATTATACTCAAATGAAAGACAGATGATGATAGATAGATAGACAGATGAAATAAGCAAAAGCAAAGGTAGTAGTTGTTCAAGGAATGGTAAGGACACTGGTGTGGCTGAAATAGAGTGAGCAAGTGCGAGAATAGTGGGAATCGAGGTCGCACACGAAGTCACAAGATGTTCACAGGAGCATTATTAATAACAGCCCAAACCTGGAAACAACTTAGTTATCTATCGATGACAGAATGAATGAATTGTATCTATATAACTGAATTCCACGTAAGAATGAAAAAGAAAAAAGACTATAGGTTCTCTCAACAATATGGAGGAGCCTCACAATGTTAGGTAAAAGAGGCCAAGTGCTAAAGAATAAAAACTGCATGGTTCCAGTTCCATAAACTTTACAAAGAAGACAAAACGAATCCATGCGGTTAGAAGACAGATCATCGTTACCTTTGAGGGGAACAGAGATGTTTGTTACTGGAAAGGAGGAACAAGGGTCTTCAGGGAGGGCTGCGTGAGGGTAACATGTTATGTTCATTTGGGGATAACTTGCTTAGCATTTGAGACCTTCCTCTACGTATGTTTTACATCATTTAAAGACAATACACAATCGTGAATGAAAGAATTTGTGAAAGCACGAACAGACAATTCTTTTTTATCCGTCCCCCCCCCCCCAGACAATCCTGTCAAGACATTTTACCATAAAGGGAGTTGAGAAATGGGACAGTGGCAGAAGGGTTATTCTAAGGCTGGTAGAAATGACTGTTTGGGAAACTCCACTTACTCAACGATTGCCACGTGGGAGAAACACCTGTCCTATTATTTACTTAACATGGCTTCTTTAAATTGACTCATTTTTAACTTAAATTTATTTCAAAAGCATATTCCATATTATAAGTATCACTTGCCATAACAGAACTAATAATACAATGCAAGCCAGTCATTCACTTGAAATCATTAAAAATGTAAAAACAAAGAAATGTAAATAAAAAATAATCAAACTGAGCTACCAAAACAAACACTTAATAACCAGCCCCTCGGTCAAAAACCTAGAGCTGTTAATGAGCAGAGAAAAGAGGAGCCCTTTGTCCTGTCTGCGTAACAATCACACCACTGCCCATCGTCCTCACCCTTACACTCTAAGCATCCCCCCTCTTTTTTTTAATTTATAGTTTATTGTCAAGTTGGTTTCCATATAACACCCAGTGCTCTTCCCCACAAGCGTCCTCCACCATGACCATCACCCCCCTTCCCCTTTCCCCCTCCTTCTTCAGCCTTCAGTTTTTATTGTCAAACTGGCTAACATACAGTGTGTAGAGTGTGCTCTTGGGTTTTGGGGGTAGATTCCCGTGGTTTATCGCTTACATACAACACCCAGTGCCCATCCCAACAAGTGCCCTCCTAAACATCCTTTTCCACACATTCATATTTTGAGTTCAACAGAGGAGCAAAATGAAAATGCAGTCCCCACAACTCTGTGACAAAGGATGCTGACTTTCCCAGCACCGCAGGTCATTTCCAGTTCTGTGTCTCCATGGCTTGGAGGGAAATTTGGTGCTGAGAAAAAGCCTCCTATGCTGCCAATGAAAAGAACCCCTGTTCCCACATCTTTTCCTGGAAAGTGCTGGCTTTTCTATGAGTGTAGGGGGTAGGGGTGCTGGTCAGCTGTGGCTGTAAAGCCCGCCTGAAACCAGGCAAAGGTAGGGAGGTATCCCAGAGGGGCCCCTAACGATCACCCCTGTTCCACATTTTAGAAAACACTGCTCCATAACAACAGAGGTAGTATTTTTTAAAATAAAAATCAGAATGCATGACCTTTCAACAAATTAAAAATCAGAGCTGCAGGGACTCCTGCTGGCTCAGTCGGTACAGCATGTGACTCCATCTCAGGGTCATGAGTTCAATCCCACATTGGGCATGGGTACTTGAAAAGAAAAGGGAGAAGGAAGGAAGGAAGGAAGGAAGGAAAGAAAGAAAGAAAGAAAGAAAGAAAGAAAGAAAGGAAAAAAAGTTTAAAAATCAGAGCTTCCTAGAAAATCTAGAATGCATAGTCCTGTACCTAGGACATTCACTTATTAGTCCACAAATTCAGACTTATTTTTTTAATCAACACCAGTGCAAAAAACACCAGGGATATGAAAATTAGGTTTCCAGAAAAAAATACAGAATACCAAGTTAAATGTGAATTTCAGACAAACATGGATTTATTTTTTAGTAATATGTCCCGAATATTGCAGTGGACATAACTAAAAATGTCTCCTTTGTTTGTTTGAAATTCAACTTTCACAGGGTCTGTATTATTATTATTTGCTAAATCTAGGGGCAAGGTTCATTAAAATAGAGAGTATGAGAAGCATCCGGGCAAAGTGGTCATCACAGGGTGTCTGGGTGCATGTCAGGGAAAATTTCAGAAATGTGGTGACATTCACCGGAGTCTTCAGCTGAGAACTTTCGGGCTGGGCCATTCATTGCAGAGTTTAATTACACACCATCACGGTTTGCTCCTCAACTTTTTAATGAATACATGTTTTGTCTGCATAACTAGATCCTAAGTTGCTTGAGGACAGGGGCCATTTCTTTGTGTCCCCCTACCACTTAGGATGGCAGGCACACCTCAGGCATGGTACCGCATGGACTGATTCAAATGGTTTGTTTTATCCCTTCAAAAAGTTAAAAAGAGTCGGTTCAATGAAATCATTTTCAAATTGGTGTTTTCTTTTTTTAGTTTCAGTCTTCACATGCTGCGGCCAATTCCAACGCGGCAGCCAAGAATCCAGTCTGACACTTGGGAGTCAAATTAGCAGTAAAGGCATGAGCTGTTTACAATGCAGCGACCTCCTGCTTCCAACCTGGATCCAAGCTTCACGATGGACCCAGTGGGGCTCGAATGGGCACTTTTCCGACGTTTGGGTCTCAGGAAGGGACCCGTGTGTGGCGTATTCTTGGCCGGATCTGATGTATGAAAGCAGGTACTACAGCTCCATAGTCCAGGGACTGGAAGAACGTTCTCTACAAACGCGCCCCACCCACCCTTACGTTCCTCTCCACACTGTTGCAGTATAACCGTCCCCCGCCCCCCGCCTTCCCCTACCGACAGCTCCACGCTGGTCCAGGGCGAGGTCTGCCCATCCCCGTTGGAAGCACAAGGGAAGCTAACTTTTCTGACCTCCTCTCCCAGCCTCAGCTCTAAAGACCAGATCTGGGGAGGAGGCAGCCCTGAGCACATAACCCAAAAGTGGCACCGTTCCAACAATTTCTAAGGGAGTATGTTGGCATGATCGATGTTAAATTGATCATGGAAAGACTTTAAAAGAAGGAGAGAACCCTGTAGAGAAGCTCATCCAACGGGGGAGCATTTTGTTACACGTGCTTAATTCTTCCCCGTCAGCTCTTCCAATTGAGCAGGAATTCTCATCCCTGCCCATCCCTGGGCCCAGAACACGCTTCGTAGTCTGGTCTCACTACGACACCGTGTCAGTGTTTTGATCAAGTCTTTAGGGGCTGAGGAAGGGACCCAGTGGAGAGGAGGGCTCATAGCAGTCTGGGCCGAGTGTGGTCAAGGAGCGCCTCTTGGTCCCTTCCTAGTGACATTAGTTACTAACCGTCCCTTCTCCTCCCCTGCCCCGCGAAGTCTACAGGAAGGGTCCGAAGAATATTATAACTCAAGACGCATCTTGTTTCCCTGGAGCCCACCGCGCAGCTGTCCCGCAAGAGCCTCGGGATTTACGGCACACCACAGGGACTAAGGGACTAATTTGCAGCAGGCATCTTTTTCAGCTTTAAAAAAAATTCTACACAAACACGCGATGGCGCTCCTTAAACCTCAGCAGTCCCGACCGGAGGCCGCCATCAGCGGAGAACTACAACTCCCAGCAGCGCCGGCGAGTGAAACTTACTAACTTCCGGGGGCCGTTTCCCGCGGGCCAGCGGCCCCAGCTCCGCCCGCGCCTTCGGAAGGCAGCACAGTATGCGGGCGGGCGGCGGCGCCCGCGGTCGCGGGGTGGCGGGGTGGCGGGGCCGGGGTCGCCGTCGCGTTCCACGAGGCGGGGAGCCCAGGTCCCGTAAGCGGAGGCCTTGAGAAGCGGCGGCGCCCGCGGCGCGGAGGGGCGCTCTGGCGTCACTTCCGCCGAGGCGGGGCCTCGGGCTCTCCCGCGCAAATTGAAAAGTCTTTGGTGCGCGGCTGCCCCCGGCCCGCTGTCTTCCGAGCCGCCTGCCTCGGGCGCGCCGGCCCAGGTGAGTTGCGGGGCGTCGGGGGTGGCTCCCGGAGCCCCCCTCGCGGCTCCCTGGGGGCGCACGGGGAGAGCCCTGCCCGGAGGGGGAGCGGAGCGGGCCGCGCGTGGGCCCTGGGCGGCGTGCTCTCGGGACTCGAGTCTTCAGGACCGGGGCGCGGGCGAGAGGGCCCCGCGGGGTCTTCCCGAGCCGGCGGCGGAGCCCCAAGTGCAGGTCGCGTGCGGCTCGGCCCGGGGCTGCCCTTCGGGAGCGTTTCAGGGTGGAAGGTGGCCTGTCTTCTCGATGGCGTGCAGGCGGAAGGCGGCGCGCCGTCTGGAGCGGGCCGGCGGGCGGCGGGCGCACGGCCCGCGAGCGCGAGCGGCGGCGGGGTCGCGGGGGCGGGGGCCGGCGGGCGGCGGGCGGCGCCCGCGGACGAGGCCTGCGCGGGACGAGAGGTGCCTGCGAGCGGCTTACCCGGCTTAGAGGAGACCGCGGTTTCTCGCAACGTGGGCAGCGTGGCCTTCCCCGCGGTGGAAGAAAAGCCGTGGAGGCATGTGGTCTGAGAGCTGGGAGGCTGATTGTTCCTCGCGAGCTGCGGCTTGAGGAGCCCCTGCAGCCAGATTACACCTGCCGCATGGCGAGGTCGGAATCCCCGCCCCGGCCCCATCCCGTCGGAGCTTTGACGCGGCATCGGGGTGAGGCTGGCTCCCCACCCAGGCCTTGCTTCCTTTTCTTCCAGACTTCGTTCGGCGGGAGAGGTTCATGTTCGCCGACAGCAGGCAGCTTTCGGTGTTCAGCGCGGGGGGTACGGCTGGCCCTTGGGCACCGGGCTTTGAGCTGCGAGGGGCCACAGGCAGACGGGTTTTTCGATACAGTACAGCACTGACGACGTTTTGGGGTGACGGTGGGGGGTCCGCAGCTGACGGCCAGGAAGGCGTTCTCGAAGGCGTCTTTGGTGCAAAGAGGTGACTTTATTAGGGCACCGGGACCTGGGCAGGAAGAGCGGCCTGGGGTCCTCCGGGCTACCTGATTGTGTACCGTCGGGTTGGGAGGGGGCAGGGATCGGCTCAGTGTCTGAGGCGTTTTGGAAGCAGGGGTTCCAGGCCCCGAGCTGCCCCTGGGAACATGGCGTGTCGTACTGTTGAGTACAGACGGCCTCAGAGGTGGGACCCTTCGGACGGGGGTCATGGGCTGGGAGCGTGATTGCCGGCGTGTCGTCGGGGAGTTGACGTGGAGGACGTTTCCCAAGGGAATGTGCGTTACAGTAAACCGAGAGGGCCCTGAGGTCGGGGAACGGTTGAGCTGAGGTTCTCTTCTGCGCCAGCAGAGGGTCCTGGAGGGAGGTCCCCGCCTGTTTCAGGACGTGACCCTGCGCGGTAGGCAGTAAAGTTTGCGGCAGCCCCCCCGCCGCCACGGCAGGCACTTGAACCCCTTTCCTTGGTCCTTGCGTAGCCGCAGAGCCCGGGAGCCTCACCCCCCCACCGGGGGGGTGGGGGGGTGCTAAGGGCCTGCGCTTCGCCCGCAGCTTGCCGCACACCCCCGTCGGTGCCGCACGTGTGCTCACTGTGAGAACGCGGTGTCTCCCTAACGGACTTCGTGGTATCCGCCAGGCTTTAAGTTTGGGGGGTCAAAAGGCATATGTGGATTTTCGACTGGGCAGGTGTGGGTGCAGGTAACGCCCCGTCCTTGTCCAGGGGGGACTGAGGCAGAAGGGGCAGGGAGTGAGGAAGCCTTCGAGGCACCCGCGTTCTGCTCCGCAAGCACACCCCCACAGTGCGGGTAGTTTCGGCGTCCGGAGTCCAGCCACGCTCGGCCCCTGCTCACTAACAGAGCGTTGGTTGCTTGGAATGAGACGTTCTGATGGCAGTGAATTTAGGTCCTAAAAATGTAGCGGTCGACTTCCGTACTTCCGTAATTCGGCTTGGGGATTTCCTCAGTTGAAATGCCTGCTCTCCCCTGTTCCCCTCCGCCGATTTGCACGCTGGCTCTTAACACGCCTGCGTACAGGTGCGATGCTGTGGCGCGCAGTTCGTGGACTTTACCCGTGTCGTTTTGGACAGAGAGAGACTCATGCTCTATGGGCACCTCCCGTGTGCCCGCTAGTGTGTAACGGCTTGCCGCGTACTGGCGGCTCCAAGTGGGAAAGCCCTTTGGAAAGAGTAAATGTTAAGGGACTGTCAAGTGGCATTACAGTTAGTGCTGCAGTCAGCCTGAGCATTCTAGCTCAGAACTGTTGGCTGGGAGGAGCCAACTGGAGTATAAAAGAGCCGTGATTCTCAAACATCAAAGCAATAACAGTTGCTATATCAGTTTTTAATCTCTCATTTTTTTTTTTAAAACTTTTGGGTAAATATTTCTTGCTTTAAATATTGCTGCTTTCCCTTTCTCCTCTCTCACGTAGTTAACGAGGCACGATGGGGATACATGGATTACTGCAATTTATCAAAGAAGCTTCTGAACCGATCCACGTGAGGAAGTATAAAGGACAGGTAGTGGCTGTGGACACATATTGCTGGCTTCACAAAGGAGCTATCGCTTGTGCCGAAAAACTAGCCAGAGGGGAGCCTACTGATAAGTAAGTGTGCACCTTGTGTTAGCGCTTTGCCAGTTAAGACTGAGACTGCTATTGCCTTTTTTTTTTTTTCCAGAAAGGGATCATTTTCACTCAATGCCAAGTTTATCAAGAATGAAACTGCTTTAGAACAGTGTTCTGAAAATCTGTTTTAGACTCCGCCTGGTTGGATACAAACAAAACAAAGCACTTGCTTCAAAGGGACAAGGTGTTCTGATTCCCTTTTACTTTACCTGGGGCCAAAAATGATGGGGCCTAGCTGACATCCCATCATAACCATGACCTCATGTGAGGCAGGTTCATGGACCGGTATCTCTTCTATTTTTTAAATAGAAACATTAAAAAAACAAAGTATAATTTTAGAACAGAGATCTGCCAGAGGGATTGCATCACTATCATGTATTTTCTTTTTTTTTGCAATATGTAATTTATCTCCCAGAAGAAAAGCTCACGGATTTTAATAGGACTGACTTAATCATAATGAATAGGTAAAATGTGTTAATGATGTTCGTTTCCTGGAGGAAAGGGGGGAGAATCTTTATTGAATGGTGAATGTTTTGGGCTTTCAGGCTTATCAGGTTAATTTGACCAAAAGTAACCCGGAACAGTGTGTGTGGGATCTGAAGGAGCCTTGGCACCGATGCCCCTCCCATCCATTGAGATATTCTTGAAGACAGTTTCTTGTCCGTCACTAAATTTGACTAGCTGCAATTATACTTGAAGACTACGAGTTTTTCATTGCTGCCTTCAGTGCTCACTTGAATAGTTCTTCCCTCGGAAAGGACTTTCTCTAGTTTTTTGTAATTCTTGGGGATTCTGAGATTTTTGACTAATTGGAAGAATTGTCCAAAATACACAGAACGTCCTTCATTTGAGATGTGAGCGATGAACTCCACAGACCTGCCACGTAGTCATTCATTGAACAAAAAGTTTCAGGACTTTGAATAAAATATTGAGGACGTCAATTTTTTTTCCTCCACAGCAACTGATAAGTCACATTTGATAGGGTTTCTTTTTCTTTTCTTGTCCATCTTTGGACAGGGATATTAACCAGAAAAGGTCAGAAAATTTGAATAACTGTATGATAAGCCTTTATGACCATTATAAGGAACGAGGTAGGTCTAATGTGCTGACCTGGGACGATGTCTGTAAAGTATGGGCATCAGGTGTCTGGTGTATTCTGTCAAGTTAAAAAGCATATGAATTTCCTTCAAGATTTATTATGATTATATATTTGCTTTCTCCTATTTTTTACACGATCCTTAATCAGTAGCTCCAGAATTGGTACAGTCATTGTTCTGTAGACCAATGCCTGTTGTCACTGGTTGACAATAAAAAGAATAAGGACAACATAGTGAGTCTTTCATTAAGATGAGTATATGCGATTTAAAGGACTATCTTTTAAGATTATATCTATTTCTATGCTTTAATAAAAGTATCTTTTTCTTTATAAATGAGGGAAGTTGTAATGTAGCTCTTTTTGTCCACTTAATTGCTTTGCCAGAATAGAAACCTAAGTGCAATACCTGGTCCTTGTTTGGATCCTGGGCTGTAAGGGGGTGGGATGTAGCGATGTGCTGCAGCCAACACATCCGAGTTCACAATAGACCGTCGTCTCCCAGTTCAGTATTCCGTGACCCCGCATTGGTAGCTTCTCCACTCAGGGAAATGGGCGGATGCTACGGAACAGACACCCCTTCCGCCCCAACCGGTTGTTAAGCGTTCGCAGGACACACTGGTTTATAAGAGGTATTGGGACAATTGGACAAAGTTTAGCACAGACTGTATGTTAGATGATATCTTGTTGCTGTTAAACTTCTTGGGTGTGGTCATGGAATGGTTGGAGGGATCAGGTATTTATTGTACTGTTCTTTCAACTTTTCTGGAGGTTTGAAGTTTTTCGAAGCAAAAAAAAAAAATGGAAAAAGGCAAGATTTGGAACCATAAAATATCAGAACTGGAACAGATGTCAAAACCTCTTAATCTATAGATGAGAAAAGCACGCTTGGAATGTTAATAACTCATCAGCTATCACATAGCCCGTTAGGATCGAGGGCAGGATTTGAACCCTGCAGTCTAAATTAGAGTGTCCATGCTCTGTGTAAACATTTGCTTAAAAAAAAAGAAAGAAAGAAAAAACCTTCCCTGTTCATAAGCCATCTCCTCTGGTTTTAAAAAGAGTATTACTACAGTATGCAATGTACCTAAATGTTTACTTTATTTTCATAGGTATGTAGGATTTTGTATGAAATTTGTAAATATGTTACTCTCTCATGGGATCAAGCCTATTCTTGTGTTTGATGGATGTACTTTACCTTCTAAAAAGGAAGTGGAAAAGTCTAGAAGAGAGTAAGTTGATTCTCTATTCACTCTCTAATTGCATTGAGGTCTGATGCTATAGTCTGTATACCAGTTTTCTTGATTTTTAATTTGTTGAGGCTTGCTTCATAGCCTAGTACTTCAACATATTTCTTGAAATGTTCCATGTGTGCTAGAAAGTAATGTGTATCTTCACTTATTAAGAGGAAGATTGGTTATCTGTCCAGTAAGTCAAGCTTATTGATTATGGTGCTTAAAGCTATTTCTTTGCTGGTTTGTTTGTTTGTTTGTTTGTTTGTCTCGTGTGTGTGTGTGTGTGTGTGTGTCTACTTATCCACAAATTACTGAGATAAGTATGTTAAAATTTGGTAGTGGATTTGTCAATTACCTTATAGTTCTGTTCATTTTTTGTTTTGTTTATTTTGAAGCTATTTTATTGGTTGCATTCAAGTTTAGAATTAGTTACATTCTTGTGGTAACTCTTTTAGTCCCTAGTTATGCTTTTTTGTTCTAAAGTCTTTTCTGTCTGATTATTACCATAGCCATAACTCTTCCTTCTATGTTCCCAGTGTCTTTATTTGTTTACCTTTAGCTTTACTTCGTCATTGGTTTTTAGGTTTGTCTCTTACAAAGAACACATTACTATGTTTTTGTTTTTGTATCCATTCTGTCAATCTTTGCCATTTTTTGGAAAAAAAATTTTTTTTTTAGTTTATTTGTTTTGAGAGAGACTGAGCACGAACAAGGTTAGGGGCAGAGAGAGAGAATTCCAAGCAGCTCTCTGCTGCCAGCACAGAGCCAAATGCAGGTCTCAAACTCCAGAAACTGTGAGATCATGACCTGAGCCGAAACCAAGAGTCAGACATTCAACCGACTAAGCCACCCAAGTGCCCCTGAAAATCTTTTAAATGGAGAGTTTATTCCTTTCACATTGACCATTAATTACTAATATATTTAATACATTGTTTCTCTTACTTGGCATTTTATATTTGTCCATCTCTCTCTTTTTGGGCGAGGTAACCCCTACCTTGCTTGACTTCTGGATTGTTTTTTCTATGCTTCTTGTCTCTTGTTTCTAGTTGAAAAGTAATGTGTTCTGTTTCTCTTAATAGTTAACCTAGAAATTTTATCATTTATATTTAACGCTACAGATTCTAGTAATTTTGTAACAACAGGCCTCAGAAAGAACTTTTGTATATTAATAAAGCAGCCATCCTCCCCATATTCATCTGCTCTCATTGTCCCCCTCTCTGTGTTTCTAGGTCCAGGAGTCATTGTGTTGTATAGGAAAGACCCCTGGACTTAGTTGTCAGAGCTAGTGTGAGTCACAGCCAGACCGGAGTAAGCCTTGCTGAGGGAGCGAGCCTTCTGTTAGGGTGCTGCTGTCCCGGCTCTGTTCTCTCTCTCAGCTTTGATCAGGTTAGAGAGAGTTTTTCAGACCTAAGTTTTGGGACCTAGCTGTACTTGAAGGGCTCTGATTCACATACCGCGTCACATCAGTTTCAGGGGGAGGGTTCTGATTCTTAAAGCCAGAACTTTATAAAGTCTGTTTTTAAAGAAATAACTGAAACTGTCTGAGCCCAGATTCTATTACAAATAGTGTACAGTTTACTAAATATACTTTTAATAAAAAGTTAGTTTGTTCTGAAAGGATTGGTGACCGTCCTAAACCAGGGCAGCTGAGGGACTAGTCCAAGCCACATCCTACCCGGATGTCCCCCACTGGGTCTTAATTCTAATTGCAGATACTTAATAATTTTCTCTTGCCAAGCTCAAGAATGGCCAAAAAAAGTCTCATCTGCCTGGCTCTGTCCTGTATACTCTTTTTGTCTTTGTAAGATCAGCTTTTTCTGTGCCACTGTAGCAGTGGGAGGGGGATCCTTTCCTACAAGTCTCTTCCTCCGTGGAGCCCAGTCTGTGGAACTCGGGATTTGTATATGCATGTGCACATTTACCTAAAGATAAAAACCTCATGAGTTCAGACTGATTCTTCCCACTCAAACTCAGTACTACAGGGTTTTTACTTCTTGTGTAATGCATCTTCATCTCCTTTCTTCCATACCTAGAATCCTTATTTTCAAGGGTAAAGGGATGACGAAGTTGGAGTATCTTCTAATTACTCATTTGTTCTACCCCAAAATAAATGTACGTATTTTATTATACTCACAAATAGATTCAGAATAAAATACTGATACCACCACTACCGATATGATCATTGAAAACAGTTACAATTTCTTTCTCCTTTTGTGTAGGCTTTCTTCCCATTTAAAAACAGCGGTTCCATATTGTTAGAACGTGTGTCATCATGGTCTCCCTGTTTATTAACCCGTATCTTGTATTGATTCGCAAATTACCACATATTTGATTATTATTGACAGGTTTTTTTTTTAATGTTTTATTTATTTTTGAGAGAGAGAGAGACACACACACAGCGTGAGCAGGGGAGGGTCAGAGAGAGAGGGAGACACAGAATCCGAAGACAGGCCCCAGGCTCTGAGCTAGCTGTCAGCACAGAGCCCGATGCGGGGCTCAAACCCATGAACCGTGAGATCATGACCGGAGCCGAAGTCGGGCGCCTAACTGACTGAGCCACCCAGGCGCCCCTATTATTGACAGTTCTTATACAGATGTCATTTTGGTTTTTCTGAAATTAATTCTCTAGTAGATTGCATAGAAAAGCTCAGAGAAACAGTGTTTCTCAAGTTCTTCATATGTCGATAAAGGTGCACCCTTTATACTTGAAAGTTTTGATGGTGTAAAAGCCTTGACTCACATTTTCTTAAGTGTCTTAGTTACTTTTGACACAAAGTGTTGCCGTAGAAAAGTCTGAGGATGAGCGTGTGTGCATGCATGATAAATCACCTGTGTTCTTTTTGACCAGAAGCCCAAAAGATCTGGGTTAATGTTCTCAAGCACCTGGGACACACTGTCCAATGAGTCGAACTTTACTTTTTTCCCCTAGGAAAATTTCTTGAATTTTATTCAAGAAACCATTTTATTATGGTTTCTTGAGCCAGCCTCTTAATATTGTTTTTCCCCCTTGCAGAAGACGACAAGCCAATCTTCTTAAGGGGAAGCAGCTTCTTCGTGAGGGGAAGGTTTCAGAAGCCAGAGAATGTTTTACCCGCTCCGTCAATATCACACATGTGATGGCCCACAAAGTCATTAAAGTAAGCCCAATAGGAAATGAAGCCAAAGTAAGCAACTGGCCAAGTTCATCAAAGCTAGTTCTGAGTTGTTTACTGATGGGAGAGCAAGAAAGTGAAGGGAGGGAAATTACCCTAGGTCTAGCCTCAAGGAGGTGGCAGGTCTCAGGAAGAGGAAGCAGGATCTTTTGACAGAGGAAAGGAGTCCAACAGTCTCCAAGGGAGAAATCCTCAGGACTAAGAGACGCTCTCCCATTTAGATAAGTGACTTGGATGAGCTCCGTGGGCATCTTGTTTCGTAGAGACGAAAGGGTTAATTCCTGGAGCATTAGTCTCTCCCCACTGCCCTGGAGTCTTCAACACGTATAGCCTCCACTCCTGAAGGCTCGGGTGTGTGGGACGAGCCTCACCGACTCAGGGCCTCTCCGACCAGTCTTCCTCAGTCAGCTCCCGAGTAGAAGCTTCTTACCACCGTAGACCTCGTTCAGTGGCCCGAAGTCCCAGCCCTCACTTCCCCTCCTTCAGGCCTCTGTTCAAACCGTTTAGTAAACAAATGGGAAAATAAATATAGTGATTAAATTCTGTAGTGTTACCAAAACAGTGTCAGGTAGACTTCTATAGTGTGAAAAGAAAACATACTATTTTCATGGGGGAAAAAAATACTCAGAGCTCCAAACAAATGTCTATTATGCTTTTGGAGCATAGCCATTCTTAAGATGCAAGCTTTCTACAATGTGAAATAATTCAAGTTTTCCGGCTTGTCATTTTTTTTCTCCCTCTGAATATACAGCAGTATTTTCTCCAAATTTA
Organism: Cryptoprocta ferox; assembly: GCA_028646485.1. Classification (NCBI taxonomy): domain Eukaryota; kingdom Metazoa; phylum Chordata; class Mammalia; order Carnivora; family Eupleridae; genus Cryptoprocta; species Cryptoprocta ferox. Next base: position 1,649,720 of record CM053562.1, read on the forward strand.
TAAAGTGATTTTTTAAAAAAAGAATTCTTTGTGGCTCTATGGTTAGTTCAGTATATGCTAGAACTAAAAGCAGAGAAACTTCAAAGGCAATGATTCTGAAAATGATATCAGCATGTGCGTGTTGAGGCTGGTTGTGAGATGGGAAGTTGTTCGATGCTCTCCAGATGCTGTGCTGGAGACTGACCCTGATCCTGTCCGGCAGGCTGCTCGGTCCCAGGGAGTAGATTGCCTCGTGGCCCCGTACGAAGCAGACGCGCAGCTGGCCTATCTTAACAAAGCTGGGATTGTGCAAGCCATAGTCACAGAGGACTCTGATCTCCTCGCTTTCGGCTGTAAAAAGGTACCTTAGTACGCACTGCTTGCCTGTACGGTTGGCAGTGGTGTAGACCAAGGCGCTAAGGTGTTTCTTTCCCAGGAATCATTCTATTTTATTTAATACCTGCAGTTAATATCTACTTTACAGTGCTAATGATTAGTTTATTTAAAATGCAGGGTTTTTGCTGCTTGACATTTGTGTAATCTGGACATTTTTTCAGAGTAAGCTCTTAAGGTTAGAAGGTTTTGTTTTATCCAAATTCTTCGGTAGAGTGTAGACTTCCTGTTCTTATTTTTGGTAATGATAGTTTATATGCTTTATATTTTTTCAGTTAGGTGAGGTAAACAAGTTACCTAACAGGATGTTTTGCAGTTACTTAGAATTATGTATAAAACTATTTAATGGAACATTTTATCGTGATATAGTAAGGGGGGAATTAAGATACAGAACTCTAAGATGATCTCATTTTTGTTACTGCCAACGTTGTCCATATGATCCATGTATTTTATCCGTGGCCGGAAGGATCTGCTGAAGAGTTAAGGCTAGATAACAATGATAAATGAGAGATGTCAGGCAACTTCCGTTTTCTTCTTACTGAATTTTCATGTTTTCCAAATTCTCTACAATGAACATGTATTACTGTAAGAAAAAGGATTTCTGTATGAATTGCTGTTTGGTCACCATGACAACCCTGAACGTAGGGGGTAAGAGGTGCAGAAAGGACATTCTTTCTTCCAGAGTCAGGACAGAGGGAGTCCTGGTGCATGACCTTGTCTGGACATAATCTATGTTTCAGTTTAATTTATTTACAAATTACACAGTGATTACCTGGCCTACCTCTCCTCTCTCAATGTGATGCTAAATAACAAGAAAGAATTCTTAGAAATATTACAATGGATTAGATAATGAAACATTAAAATGACCCTTCCAGGTATTAACAATTTCCCTTCCTTTTGAAGGTGATTTTAAAAATGGACCAGTTTGGAAACGGGCTAGAGATTGACCAGGCTCGGCTGGGAATGTGCAGGCAGCTTGGGGACGTGTTCACCGAGGAGAAGTTCCGGTATATGTGCATACTTTCGGGCTGCGACTACCTCTCCTCGCTGCGCGGGATCGGGTTAGCAAAGGCCTGCAAAGTGCTCAGACTAGCCAATAATCCAGATATTGTAAAGGTAAGAGTGATTCACCATGTGCCGTATTCTGTTTCCGAACCATTTCTTCCATCAGAGATAAGCCCCTTAGAACATGAATTTTAAATATTCTATCCTGGCAACGGCCCATATTATGTCATTGAAGGAAAAAAAAATGACTAAAACAGTAGAATTTTGCTACTGGCAACTGATGGACCTGTTTTAAGCAATTGACAAAATTTTTTAAATGAAGACTATTATAAAGAGACTTCCGGGCAAAATGTCGTAGATAAAATGAATGTTGAAATTACCTTTCCGTTTCTGTCCTATTCTCTGTTGTAGTCGTTCTCAAACGTTTTGGTCTCAGGGTCCACGTAACACTCTTAAAAGCTCTTGATGGCAATAATTTTTGTTAAATAGGTTATAGCTATTGATTCTTACAAATTCAAATAAAACTAAAATGTTTATTAATTTAAAATTAACAATAATAAATTCATGGGGCACCTGGGTGGCTCAGTCAGTTAAGTGTCCCAACTCTTAGTTTTGGCTCAGGTCATGATCTCACGGTTCATGAGATCGAGCCCTGTGTTGGGCTTTGGGATATTCTCGCTCCCTCTCCCTCTCCTTCTGCCCCATTTATGCACACTCTTTCTCTCTTTCAGCATATATAGCATATTTTAAAGAAAAATACCCATGTCTTCTAAAAGCATGAAAATGACAGGAATTGCACATTTATGTAAATCTCTAACATGGCTTGATAGGAGACAGTTGATTCTCATATCTACATCCTCATACAGTCTGATGCGATATCATGTGCCTGTATCCTCTGGAAAACTGAGACCCCCCCCCACCTCACCACGCTATCATTTCTCAGATATCTTTATCTTAAAAAGTAAGCCTATGTTAAGCTAATTTCCGCCACCCTCCTTGGGCAGTTCTCACCTGGAGGCAGCGGCAGAGCTGGGAATGGAGCTGTGGGCACTAACTAGCCTGTGACCCCAGGGCCACCGATTCCCACTCTCTGGCTCTTCTTCGCCTGTGAGTGTGATGCAGAGTATTTAAACCACTTCCAGCTTTAATCATCCATGACTATAACAGAAATTACAGTGGTGACTCCCTTTTTAATTCTCAGGTTTTGTGTGTTGTGTTTTGCTTTTTTGGATAAAAGGGACTTTGAGGGTGAGGAATGTGTCTTAACATCACACGTGATATAAACTTGACATTGTAACTGAATTGTTCATTCTTTGGGTTAATAATAGAAGAATCGAAGAAGATACTGTCATAGAGACAATTTTTAGTGATATGACATGGTTGTGTTAGCTGGTAGAGATTTTTAATGTAGGTAAAATCAGTTGATTTTCTGTGTCGCTTCAGCCTCCTCTAATGTGAACCAGTTGGTCTTTGAGATGATACATTCCCTATTCTGTATTTGCAGACAACCAGTAAATATTTTTACACCCATTATTAGGTCATCAAGAAAATTGGACACTATCTTAAGATGAATATAACAGTACCAGAAGACTACATCAAAGGATTTATTCGGGCCAACAATACCTTTCTTTATCAGCTAGTTTTTGATCCCATCGAAAGGAAACTGATCCCTCTGAATGCCTATGAAGACGACATTGATCCTGAAACACTAAGCTACGCTGGGCAGTATCCTTTCTGAATCAGAACAGTAGAATGTTGCACTTCTTCCATATTTTTATGGAGATGTTTTAGTGAAGCCTTCAGTAAGAAGCCTGTAAATTGTTTTTTTGCTTTCTTTTTTATAGTGAAACCTATTTTTTGTTAATTTTAAATACCATGCTGATGAAAATTTAGAGCAACGTTTTGTTTATAACTTGCTAATTACTTAGGTTGACTTGACAGAAATGTGTACCGAGTCAGTCACTGAAGATACACATGGCAAAGGTGGGCAGTTCTCTGCAAACAAGCTCAGTTTATTAGGAGGGCCATCCTGGGCACGGGTGCACACCATGTGCCCTGCTCCTAACCCCAGGCTACATACACTCAGGGCAGTTCAGAGCCCTGGGTCACATAGGTGATGGCTAGGACTCCCTTCTGCTTCCAAAAGCAGCCACCCCCTGCAGGGACAAGTAGACATTAGTGAACGACACCTGTGGCTTCGGTAATGCTGAAGGTAGAAAGTCAGGGTCTGCCAGAGCCCTAAACCTGAGCATTTTCTGTGACAATAGGAAACACTTTTCTGTCTTAATTACACTCATTTGATTGTTAATAAAAACGATTTTCCTTAATCTTACCAACCTAGGTATTTTGATGATTCCATAGCTTTTCAAATAGCCCTTGGAAACAAAGATATAAATACTTTTGAACAGATTGATAACTACAATCCCGACATGGCTATGGTAACATCTTAATGACTTTTTTCTTTTAAAAACGACTTCACTTTTAGAGAGCACGTTTTAGTATGTGAGCTGTGACTAAAGGCAAATCTTCATGTAATAAACATCTAAGGATTTCTGTACCCCAGCTCTTCGCAGGATGTGGGTGCAAGACAACTTGATGCTAGAAGAATTGTCTTAGAACATAGGTGTATTGGTTAGCTTCCTTAAATTAAAAAGCAACCACATAATGTATTACCAGACCGTTAGACATGAACATTTCATTCGTATCTATAAGCATTTGATGCCTCTCTTGTCATCCCACTCCATTTGCCTCTGGCCTTTGGCATTTTGAAGATTCAAACCTAGCAATGCTACTGTTGGAAGTAAAAGCTGGTTTTTTGCTTACTGAGCAAATATTCAGTGTCCCCGAGCTGAGTCTTTGAGCCCCTCCCTGTTTTCTTCTACTTTTTCCCAGTTGCCTTTGTCCCTTCCGACATACCCCCCACCATTCTCTCCTTCTCCGACTGTTCTCTTCTGTTCATGTTTATTTCTTAACTAAGTTCAGATGACTTTACCTTACTCATGCAGAGACCTCGCACATCTTTAATCCAATCTCCAGACTAGTACCAGTCATGTAATTCTGAATGTTTCTTGGATCTCTGTGTAAATGAGTTCCTATAACCTTAAATCTGTCCACAGTCAAAAGCAAACTCTTCGGGGCACCTATGTGGCTCATTCGGTTAAGCATCCGACTTTGGCTCAGGTCATGATCTCGCGGTTTGTGATTTTGAGCCCTGTGTCGGGCTCTGTGCTGACAGCTCAGAGCCTGGAGTCTGTCTCAGATTATGTCTCCCTCTCTCTCTGTCCCTCCTCCGGAGGCTCACGCTCGGTCTGTCTCTCTCTCTCTCTCTCTCTGTCTGTCAAAAATAAACATTAAAAAATTTTTTTAAAAAGCAAACTTCATTTCTTATCAGCTTTCCTTAATAACTTTTCTCCTTTTTCTTTTTAGCACTTTTCACTACATAAATTATGTCTCCGTGGTTTACTTTGTGATTCCTCCCAGCAGAGTATAATTCTCATAAAGGCAGGGCATTAAGAGCTTCGCTGCTATATTTACCATGTTTATCTATGGAAGGAATGAATATCAGTTACATGATCTCTTTCATTCTCAGACTAGAACACATGGAAGTAAACTGGCTTCTCTTTGATTGCTAAGTCCTTTTGCTTTGAAGTTGTACCCCTGAAGGATAGTTTCTTCTTTGACAAAGCTTCTGGTCTAATCCAGGTCTTCCCACCCTTGCTCACTAATTCAGTTCCTGACTGAGCATTTATTAAGCACTATAAAAAGCATAGCTTAGCTAGTCTTCTGGAATATAAACAAAAATAAAATATAATTCTTCCTCTCGGGTGCTCATTCTTTTAGGGGAGGGAGACGTGGTTATATCTATAGAAACGTAGTTAAGTTCTGTAGTAGAGATGTATTCTAGGATCCACGATTAAAAAAAAAAAAAAAAGGCCATGCACTTGACTCCACCGGAGAGAATGCTTCGTAATAATCGTAGCAAACATTGACTGGGCATTACTACGTTCTAAATGCTATTCTAATAACCTTACACATAGTAACTCATTTACTCTTCAAAAAGCCTGTGAGACCACTACTGCTATTCCCATTTTACAGATGAGGAAACAACGAGAGGGAGGTTAGGGAACTTGCCCAAATCTACGTGTGTAATAAATTGGAAAGTTACAATCCCAGGCCAAGCTTTCTGCTGTCTCCTTGTGGAGAAACTGATGTGTCCTGGGTTTGAAAAGATGAGTGGAGATTTTCAAGATGATGGACTCCAGGCTGAAGCCTGGGTGGAGGAGGGTTGTAAGTAGTTCATCATGGCTGGCCCAGGAGTGTCCTAGTGTTCCCATGTGAAGGAAGCAGGGGGCCTTAAAGATAAAGAGGTGAGCCTGGAGAAGGTGACCACTGATAAACTGGCAACCAGTTGAGCATTGAAGAGAAATCATTACTGTCAGCTGAAATAAACCAAGCCTACCAGGAGGGCACAAATCCCTGATGATATTAGGAAAGAACCTTATGTTGATCAACTCAAATCATGTAAACCTTACACTCAGGTTGCTATTTCCTCTTTTCTGTTTACCTAGAACTTCTCTATTAATTAAATGTTAGATTTCTTAGTCTTCAAATTTTACTTCATGTCTTTGTCTTTTGTCTCTGGGAAACATTTGTCTTCCAACTTTGCACTATCCAGTATAGTAGCCAGAAGCCACATGTGGCCATTTAAATTAATTCACATTGAATAAAATTTAAATTTTAGTCCTTCAGTTGGATTGGGCATGTTGCAAATGCTTAGTGGCTAGTGGCTACCATATTGGACAGCACACAGCGTTTCTATCTCTGCCAAAAATTCTGTTGAAATACTTACTATTATTTTCATATCTAAGGGCACTTTTTTTAATTGTACTTTTTTAAAGATTCTGTTTCATGGATCTTTCTCTGAGAATACCATACATAATTTCTTGCACATTTTCTGCTGTTGTCTGCATTCTTTGCTCTGAATTTCTTTTTTCTACTTGTTTTAGCCTTCTTTCATGGCGTAGACTTTTCTTCAAATACCTGGAGCTTCCTGTCTGTTTGTTCCTGTTCGAGAGGGGCAGCAAGAAGCTCAGGAAGATTTGTGTGAACGAGTGGGGCTTACAGTTTGGAGCTTCACTCCTGGGTGATCTGCATGCCAACAAGCCGGCTTGATTTCGTGAATTCCCAAATGTCAGCATGTTTTCTCTGCACAGTTCCATTTTTCCAGAAAGGGATTCTACAATTTCTACTTGCACATGGAAACGTGGCAGTTTGCATTTTAAGAGCAGGTTAGGGAAAGAGAGTTGGGGTGAGCCTTTCACTTGACCTCTGTCTTTAGATAAAAGGATCTTCCCACCTTCTGAAGTACCTGCTGTTTCTGGGTTTCAGCTGACTGGTTGGTCTGGTTCTGAAGGCAGTAGGTGTGAGTTGACTGTATGGTCAGGTGGAAGATCAAGGCCCAGGGTCAAATAATCCTCTTCTTCGCCCTCCCCCATGTAGGGCCTGTATGGTTCCTGGTGCCTTAAATCCCTGAGCTCTTCTCATGTTTGTGTAGGTGAAATTGACTTCTCTTTGGTATTCTTTTCTGCAGACACTTAGGCTTGACCTCTCTCTGCTAAGTTCTTACGATTCCTCTGTCTACACTCTGTTTGGACAACACAGATATCTCCTAATTTTACTGCAGAGGGAGTTTATGTTTTGTTTTGTTTTGGGGGATGATAATCAGAAGAAGGGGACCGAAAAGTGTTTACTCTGCTATCTTCTTTTTACATTTGAATTACTGATATTATAATTGCATCAGGAATGATTCTTAAGTTGTTTCTTTGTCTCAGAAACTATAAAATAGTTGGCTGTGTGGATTCCAGTCATTAATGAGAGTATTATAGCTCACTAAGATGTCCATCCTTTTATGGAGAAATTTCTGTAGGAATCCTTAACTGAACAAGCTAATTAATCCTTTTCATTTAAAATTTAGTCTTCCCAGTCTGGCTTTCTACTTGCCTGTTCTCTTTTTTCAGTCAAACTGTCAATGTGATCTGTTGCCATGAGCCATTATGATTAAGCTGTTTTTTATAACCATTCCCTCAGTTATTCTAAATTATCTTGTTAATTCTCAAAGTCTATCCTGAATAATGTTATCTTGTTTTATTTATTTTTATCCTTTCTTTGAGAGCTTAGATTAGATTTCAAGTGACGTGGGATTTTTGTTGAGTGGAATTCATGCCCTAAGTACCAACATTGTTTATGCCTTTGTTAATTTTTCCCTTTGCCTCTCTGTCTATTAGAGTATTACCAATACTTAATAGATCCATAACGTGTTGTAATTGCGAATAACTTATATTGGCATTAAGAATGATTGCTTACCAGCGCTTACTGGCAATAAACTGTTTGTCAGAGAAACTTTGATGCAAGACTCAGTGTAGACCAAAGTAGCTTTCTGTTTCTCCAGATTACCCAGTGAAGAAGGTACCAAGTGTGGGTCTAGTAGAAACTAGAGTTTTATAAATTAGATTGTTTTGGTTTGAATTCAACCATTTTTTAGAGGTGGGATACTTGATTACTTTAAATGCACTATTTTATGGTTTTAACGTTCAGGTGCTTTGTAAAGGGTGTGTAAATGACCAGAGGCTTACTGCCAGATGATTATTAAACTAATTAATATTTTTTGAAATAATACTCAAATTTTAAAAGTACTTTTTTTCAGAGCACCTGGGTGGCTCAGTCAGTTGACCATCCAACTTGTGATTTCAGCTCAGGTCATGACCCCAACATCATGAGATCGAGCCCTGCATCAGGCTCTGCATGGAGCATGGAACCTGGTTAAGAGTCTCTCTCCCTTTCCCTCCCTGACTCTTGCACACACGTGTGCTCGCGCTCACTCTCTCTCTCTCTCTCTCTCAAAAAAATAAGTAAAATGTTTTTTAAAAATAAATTTAAAAGTACTTTTTTTCTGGCTACATTTCTTCAAGTGCATTTTCATTTCTTGCACTGTTCATCTTAGGAAGATTCACTTTTTCTTAGAAATGAGCCAGCAAGGTCACTTGACCTTCATTAGAAGAGAAACAACCCAGGAATACAACACATTACATGGAAAAGTGTAGTACCATCAAAATAGAAAATGTTATTAAAAAACATATTTTCCTCAAAAACTGTTCAAGAGAGTAAGTTAATTATTTACTTATAATTTATGTTGATAAGGGAAATGATTTGGCTATTTTCCTTCTTCAAGTAACTCTTTTCCTTTTCACTATTTTAGCCTGCCCAATCAAGAAGTCATAGTTGGAATGACAAAACATGCCAGAAGTCATCTAATGTTAATAGCATTTGGCATAGGGATTATTGCCCTAGACTTGAGCTGAATATTGCTTCAGATGCTACAAGACTGAAGGGAAATCCAAGTACTGTGGGCATTGAACAAGTGATCAGTGTTAAAGGGTTAAATCTTCCAAGGAAGTCATCCATTGTGAAAAGACCAAGAAGTGGTATGTATTTTGCTTGTGGTATATATTGTGAAATATTAGTGAGTATTGATCACATTTAAGAAATCTTTGCCAAACCCAAGGTCAATCAGATTTTCTCCCTTATTTGTTTTTTTTTTTTTTTCCTAGAACTTCTATAGTTTCAGGTCTTAGATTTAGGCCTTTGATTCATTTTGAATTAATTTTTTATATGGTGTGAGGTAAGGATCAAGGTTCACTTGTTTTTATATATGGCGATCCATTTGCTCGACCGCCATTTGTTAAAAGATTGCTCTCTCCCCATGGGATTATTTTGGCACATTTGTTAACCATCAGCTGACCTTGCCCATATATGTGTGAGTCTATTTTAGACTCTATTATTCTATACAATTCGTCTCTTTTCCCATCTTCATGCCAGAACGCTGTCTTAATCACTATAGCTTTATAGTAAATCTTGGAATTAAGTAAAAAAGTCCTCTAAGTTCTTATTTTGCGAAGTTGTTTTGGCTATTCTGTGATTTTCATAGTTCCATACAATTTTTAGAATTAACTTGTCAATTTAAAAATAAGTAAATAGGGGCCCCTAGGTGGCTCAGTCGGTTGACTGTCTGACTGGCTCAGGTAATGATCTTGTAGTTCATGAGTTCGAGCCCCCCGTTGGGCTCTGTGCTGACAGCTCAGAGCCTGGAGCCTCCTTCAGATTCTGTATCTCTCTCTCTCTGTCCCCCACCTCCACCAACACACACAAATAAATAAACATTAAGAAAATTTTTAATAAAGCCTCCTGAGATTTTGGATTGGAGTTTAGTTGAATCTATGGATCAGTTTTGGGGAGAACTGACTTCTTAACTATATAGGGTTTTCTTTTTTTTTTTTTTTTGTAATGTTTGATTATCTTTGAGAGACAGACAGAGAGAGATAGAGCGTGAGCAGGGGAGAGACAGAGAGAGAGGGAGACACAGAATCTGAAGCAGACTACAGGCTCCAAGCTGTCAGCACAGAGCCTGACGCGGGGCTCGAACTCACGAACCACCAGATCATGACTGAGCCGAAGTTGGATGCTCAACTAAGTCTTCCATGTTTCTTCAGCATTGTGTTGTAGTTTTTAGTGTACAGGTCTTGCAGACATGCATTGTCAAATTTATCCCTACGTTTCAGATTTTTGACGTTATTGCAAACACTTTTCATTTTGATTTTTAGTTATTCATTGCTAGAAATACAGTTGACTCTTGAATAAGGATTTGGACTGCAGGTCCACTTATATGTGGAGTTTTTTTTTATAAATACAGTGCAGTAAATGTATTTTCTCTTTATGATTTTCATAGTATTTTCTTCTCTCTAGCTGTATTATAAGAACACAATATATATATAATATACAAAATATATGTTTTTGTATGTCTATGTTATCAGTAAGGCTTTTGGTCAGGAGAAGGCCATTCGTGGTTAAGTTTTCAGGGAGTCCAGCGTTAGACACACAGTTTCTGACTCTGGAGGGGTCGGCGCTCTTACCTCATTTTGTTCAAGAGTCAACTGTACAGTTGACTTTTGTGCTTTAACCTCCTATTTGACAACCTTACTAAACTCATATATTCATAGTGTCTCCTCTGTAGACGCTGCAGGATTTCTGTATAGACGAGCTTAGTGCCTACAAATAAAGATAGTCGTGCTTCTCCTTTTCCAGTCCAGATGCTGTTTGTTTGTTCGTTTGTTCGTTCGTTTTTTTCCCCTCCTCCTTTTCTTTTTCTTGTCGTCTGGAACCTCCAGTGCAGTGTTGAACGGAAGTGCTGAGAGTGGCATACGAAGTACTAGGGAGAGGTGTTCTATTTTTCTGCTGGAAGATGTGTAGATGTAGAAAGGATAGTTGCAATCTGTCCCCTCTCCCTCCCCTCCCTCAGACATCTACACGAATGAATGAAAGTCTAACAACAAAAGTGAAACAAGCCCTTTGTAAATTTAGGTATGGATTATTCATCTTTTGCCAAAACGTATTGATTCCTTCTGAACCTAAATCTTTTCTTGATAATATCTCTAGACCTTTGTTTTCTCTTTTCAAATAGGAACGATGTTACCTAGTCACGAATTTTTGTATGTGTTCTATAAGGTAACCTGTAAAAGCCCCTGGTAGCAAATACAGTTGACATGCTAGTTCCTTCCTTCCCATCTGTTCCCATGAAAATCAGCTATTCATTTTATGCAGGGAGCTCCTTATCTGTCAGTTCTTTATGCTATAACTACCACCTATCACTGGACTCTGTGCCCTGGGCACACATACAAACACAACAACAAAACAAACAACAGCAAGTTTACCCCTGGTGGTTGGCAGAGACGGCCATCGTGACTCCTAAATTTCTTTTCCAAGCTAACAGTCTCTTATCTGCCACATTGTGCTTTGGATACAATAGTTTTTAATAATTGCGTGACTATTACAGTCAGTGGTGGTTGAAATGCAGTCTTCTTACCACAGAGCTCAGCAAATATTAAGAATTATTAACATTCCTGTCATTTTGCTGCATTCACTGCGTTTATAGTCAAAATCCACTAGTTGTTAAACCAGGTGCAGTTATATTTTTAAACTTAAATGTGAATGAAATTATCTCTGTTGAGGCAATCTTCATCATAATCCATTGTTCTGCCTTTATTAAAAAAATCTTCGTATTGTCTACTAATAAGGAGTATTAATCTGTGTCACCTGGAAATTAGAGAAGTATGGCTCCCTGTGTCTCAAAGTTTTGGTTAAAAAGTGTCGCTCGTGTAACGTTGAACGGAAGCAGCACCAGTGTGGATGCCGAGGGAACGTGGGCTGGATTCCAGACCCGCCGTGCAGACTGCCAGGCGCCTGCGGTCTTCCGGGGTTCTTCCATTTGCTGCAATCCAGTTATCTTGCTCTGCATTGCCCACCAGGGTAATGAGACACACCGAGGTGTCCTGCTCAATTCAAAATACGCTAAATGCGTGAAATTCCCCCAAATACCTTGTCTGAGAACCTAGTCGTGGAAGGAAAATGAGGCTAGCCTAACAGGGCTGCTTCTTGGAGAAAGCTTGCTGAGGATCCTACAGCGTTTGTGTTTTCTTCTTCCGCAAGGACTCACAATTCTCCGCGTGATAAACATGTAGGCTTTTGCCAGGGATCAATATCAAGTTTACAGACCTGTGGATCTTAAAAATCTATATACAATTTAAAATTTGAGGCATCCTCTTATCTCTAGTTTTTGGTGCCCGTAACCATTTTTCTGACCTCGTGAGGTAGTGAGCACTTCCTCCTACGCGAGTGAAGCTGTTCAGACAGAATTAGTTGGACTGATTTAAAGCACCTTAATGCTGTCTCTGTGGTTGTCTGTGTCAGGCGTCAACCTGCTCTATTATTTAGTCTCATGATTTATTCTAATACCATAGAATACATGTGTCACACAGGTTCTAGGGCCCCAGAGCTCAGTAATGAGGATCAGAACTGGAGCCCAGAGCACTTCACTACATGACACTCACATACGTTTCAAAGGCCGGAACATATGGGCAATGTGCAAAAGTGGCTGCTGGTTTCATTGGAACATTTTAAAAGTCAAACAGTAAATCATATATTGGCATGTAAATTGCCTTAATTTCTATTTTCATTCAAAATCAAGCCTTTAGTATACTAAGTATACAGCCTTACAGAATTGAGTATATCCTGAAATGTTGGTTTCAGTAATTTCACATAAAATCATACAGACAATGGGTGTTAAATCTTAACTAACTTGTGAAATTGTAAACCACAGCTAAAGGGAATTTCTTTTTTCCTCTGAGTCATTCTTGTATCTCCTTTGCGATACACTGTTAAAGAAATAGGACTTCATCCTTAGGGCAATGAGATGTGGGCTGTAACATTAAGGCCGGGTCTGCACATGGCACAAAGATTTACAGACCGTTTTTGTTTCTGTTTAGAGGAGCTGTCCGAAGACGATCTGTTGAGTCAGTATTCTCTTTCATTCACAAAGAAGACCAAGAAAAGTAACTTTGAAGGTCATAAATCATTGAACTCTGAAATGCTCATGCCTGACCTGGTAGATGGAACTACTGTTAAGAAAAACATAAGCACACCACCTACGACAAGAAATAAATTTGCAGCGTTTTTACAGAGAAAAAATGAAGACAGTGGTGCAGTTGTGGTTCCAGGGACCAGAAGCAGGTATGGTTCATCTGCAGGATGTTGTGTGTCTGTTGTATTAGCTACTCTGTCGATATTCATTTCAGCTGTCTTAAATAAACACGGAGTGCGTGGAGTAGGTGTGGGCCTGGCTTTATCCCTTGACCATTTGTATCATGTGTAGCCGTAGTCCTGACGTAAACGCACAGCTGTTGCCTTGAGCTTCTCTTCATGCGGAAGCAAAGTAAGAATTGTAGACTTATTATATTTTGCATTAGAAAAATTCTGTTATTTTGGAGAGTCCCCTGCTTCTTTGTTTCTACTTTATTTAAGAGCTAAAAATTTTACAGACTATTTTTAGAAGCATATATAAAACAGATGACTTTAAAGCTCTAATATTAATTGAGAACCAAATACCATACTAGGCATTGGGTTATGAAAATGAGAGACCTAGTATTTGTTGAGAAGCTTATAGTCCAGTTGCAAAAATAGGTCCATAAAGAAAATCTGTACAGTGTGGTAGGTACAGTGACAGAAGTATGCCTGAGGTGTTCTGGGGGCATTAAATGGACGTCTCGTGCCGAGTGGGTGGTTGGGAAGGGTCAGAAGGAAGGGACAGGTGTCAGGTGTCACCTGACAGGTGACAGGTGTCGAGGCAGGCAGCTCGGGCAGAAGCATGGAGCATGGGGACAGCTTGTTGCTGTCAGTCACTCTTATCAGCTGCCAAAATGCAAGTCTGCAGAAGGATGCTAAGGGACCAGAAATAGGCATGAGGCCAGTTCAGTTTGCAAGCCAGGCTAAGGAACCTCTCATCTTTAGAGGTGACAGAAGATAATTGGAGGGTTTTGATCAGGAGAAGGGTAAGACTTGATCCTGCTTTTGATGGACCACTTCAGGTATGCCCAGAAGGATGGATTCTAGAAGGCCAAAGTGGAACAGAAAGATTGGGCAGGCTGTTCTGTAGTCCCTGTGAGTGATGATGAGATGTTGGAGTCTGGATAATGTAGGGGTCTGGAGTTTGGACCCTGGGATTGGACCACCTGGATTTGAATCCCATCCTGCTCACTCACAAGATGTTTGACTTAGCCAAGCTGACTTCTGGATGCTTCAGTCCCCTCTGTTTTGTTTTGTTGTTTTTTTTTTAATGTTTGTTTTATTTATTTTTGAGAGAGCATGTGAATGAGTAGGGGGTGGGGTGCAGAGAGAGAAGGGGGAGAGAAGCCCAAGCAGGCTCCACACTGTCAGCGCAGAGCCCAACACAGGGCTCAAACTCACAAACCATGATATCGTGACCTGAGCCGAAATCAAGAGTCGGATGCTTGACTGAGTCACCCAGGTGCCCCTTTAGTCTCCTTTTTTTAAAAACTGAGGCCAACGACTCTGACAACGTTGGGCCACTGAGAGGATTAAATTACTACTGTGAGTAAAGGTGCCTAAAAACAGTACCTGGTAGATGACCAATACACAACGAATAGCTCTTTCTTATTCTGTTGTCTGGGTGGTGAAGTCACAGGACGTTTCGGGTACGTGGGCACGTGAGGTAGCAACTCTGAGAACCCAGCAGTCCCCGCATTCCCCTGGGAGATGGGGAGTGGCTGTTGTCCTCAAGTTTCTTACACCAGGCTGAGCCAGGCTGTCTGACTGTGACCGAGGGAGGCAGGCAGGAAGGAACCACCCACTGCTCTTCCCTGAACCTCACGTCTCCCATCAGGCCTTCTCAAGGGACCAGCCACGTCCCAGTTAAAGGGTCATCTTGATTCTGCCTTTCCTAGTCACCGTCATTAAAGATGGCGTTACCAGTGCGCCGATGAAAAAGGAGGCTGCAAAAGACGGAGAAGGCTCTCAGCGACACACGCCGATTAATACATTCCAGAAACTTGGCTTTTCTCACTTGGAGAAATTTTTAGAACTTGCATTTCGTGTTTCCATGTGGGAGAAGATAAAATTTCCGTTGTCTGTCACTCAGTGCCCACCTCTTCTCCAAGGACGACTAAGGAGAGTAGTGCTTGCAGATCTCTGTGGGCCTCGCCTGGTCACCAGTGAATCAGTCAAGTCTCCATTCACAGCTGCCCGCCGCCGCTTTATATAGTTGAGGTAGAAGTGACCCTGATAAATTATTGAGGGATGTTCAGAAAAATAAATTTTCTTCTCTGCCACCTTCCTGCAAAATAATAATTGTAAGTCTTCGATGTGGTTCTCTGACCTGGGTGGTATAGCGGCATCTAATAATAGCTAAGTGTTAGGAAGTTAGTTTTCATAGCTAATTTTCAAAGTTCTTTAACATACTCTTCCTCCTCGCAGCAAAATTAGGAGACATTCAGGGTTGGTGTTATTTCCTCCATTTTTGGTTAAGATGTTCAGGCTCTGAGAAGTTAGAAAACGCTTTCCCAGAGTGGCATAGTTAGGACTGGTGATGGGAGAGGGTCCTGGTCCTCCTTAGCGTGGTGGGTGGGAAGGAGCACACGGTCTGATCAGCCTGGATGAGAATTCGTACCGCGTCATCACATTGCTTGAGTGATCCCGGGGCGCCTGCGTGGCTCAGTCGGTTGAGCATCCGACTCTTGGTTTCGGCTCAGGTCATGATGATCTAGCTTTGTGAGTTTGAGCCCTGCATCTGGCTCTGTGCTGACACCTTGGAGCCCGCTTGAGATTCTCTTTCTCCCTCTCTCTCTTGCCCTCCCCTGCTTGCACTGTCTCTCAAAATAAATAAATGAACTTAAAAAAAATTGAGTGATCTTTCAACACCATTGAATTTCCCTGAGCCTATTTCTTTATCTATAAAATATGGATCAGTTACTGGAGGCTGTTCTGAAGACTAGCAGAAGTGTATCAAGCACCTGACACAGTACCAAGTCCTTAATTAATGCAAGAATTTATTATCACCCCACTCTTTAATGTGATGGGTTTTTAATGTAATATCACCCCACTACATTAACATAATGCAACAGGATGTATTAAATATGCCAAAGTTTTGTCTCCATCCTTTTTTTAGAAGCCTGTTTTAACTCTTCTTTTATTACGTAGATACTTACCCTAGAAGCATGCCAATTTATCTTTTGAGATCTAAAAATATAAATTAAGCCACACCATACACTAATTGGGAAGAGGTAGCCATGATCTGGGAGGAGTTCTGGGTTTTAATTCTTTTCTCTTGCTGATTAATTTTATAGCCTTGGGCACTGTCACTATCTTTTTTCACCCGGGAAATCTTATCTGGAAGAATAGTTGGATATCATAGGGGCTATTACTTAAAAATGAATCATGTAATCAGATCAAGGAGCTGTTTTGTGCTTAGTGACTAGCCTGGTAAGACCTTTCCTTCCTGCCTTGTACCCATACCTCAGCTGGAGACTAGGTAAAGGACACAGGGGATTTTTACTCTCTAGCATTTAGTAAATATTGTTTATCATCTTGGATTTGAACTTATTAAAGAGGTAATTTCTCTTTAGGTTTCATATTTATCTGATCATACACTCTTAAGAGTTTCCTTTTTAACCTAAAAACACACTGAATGTATCTTCTCCATAATGATACTGATCTTTGTTTCCTATTGGAGTGTTTAATACAGAATCTAATGATTAAGCTCAGGTCATGATATCACCGTCCATGAGTTCAAGCCCCGCATCAGGCAGAGACAGTAGTTGTAAATTGTCCTTTCTGTTGCGTATTTCCCTATCTCCTCAAGTATTTGACTGTCCGCCGTGTGTTAGCTACTATTGTAGGTCCCGTGAAGGACACAATGGCATGAATGGTCCCTGTCCTCAGGGAGCTTCTGGTCTGTTGGGAGTTTATTCAGTGAGGTTTAGGGAAAAGGATACCTGTATGCTGATGAGGTGTAGATCAATTATGCCAGTTCCAAATGCACGTACGTAGAGAGGACTACGTACTCTGTCTACAAATTTGCTGTCTACAAATTCAGGATTTCTAAATAAGTTTTTAAGCGTGTGAATGTTGGTATAAAAAAATTTAAACTTTCAGGGTCTGTTTTGTGTTTATTTATGAAATTATATACTTAGGGAGATTATTTCTTGAAGAAACAAGACAATTTTTCCATTTTTTCATTATCTGAATCTTACCACCTTTGTGAAAGAACTCTAAAACATTTAAACGTTGTTTCTGTTGTTTTTTTCTGTTAGGTTTTTTTGCAGTTCTCTGGATTCCGCCAACTGTGTATCAGTGAAGGCAGGCAGCGAGCCCCCAGAGCAAAGTGCCGTCACAGATGAAGAGGCCAGTGCGGCTGAACCGGACTGTCAGGATGGCAGGAAGCTGGCTGGTCCGGATGCAGCACGTAACTCAGCTGATCAGGTTCCAGACGACGTCACTATGATTGCTGACAGCGAGCCTCCATCTTCAGAGACCAGAAAATTCACAAGGACCATCTCACCGCCCACCCTGGGGACACTGAGAAATTGTTTTAGCTGGTCTGGAAGTCTTGGAGATTTTTCACGAACCTCGAGCCCCTCTCCGGGCGCAGCACTTCAGCAGTTCCGGAGAAGGACTGACCCCCCGACCCTGGCGCCCAACCGGAGGGAAGCGTCTCCTGTGTCCCAGTTAAACAGTGAGGAGTCTGGTGATGGAGGGCCTCCCGTGCGGGTAGCGGCCTGGTCTCCGCAGTCTCAGGGAAGCCCAGAACTGTCGCCACACAATTTAAATGTGTCAAAACTTTCCCAGTCTTCTAGTAAGGATTCCGACTCAGAGGTGAGTCACATCATGAAGCCTTTGTTTTCAAATCCATACGCAAGAGAAAATCGGGTGTTCATCAGAGCACTGGGGAAATTTTGCCTGCATTAAGGAAATGATTGGCTGTCTTAATTTTTTTTAAGTTTATTTTTTTATTTTGAGAGAGAGAATGTCCATGTGAACGTACGTGGGAGGGCAGAGAGAGAATCCCGAGCAGGCTCTGCCCTGTCAGCACAGAGCTGGTTGTGGGGCTCGATCTCAAAAACCGTGAGATCATGACCTGAGCCGAAATCTAAGGGTCAGAGGCTTAACGACTGAGCCACCCAGGCGCCCCTGCTGTCTTAATATTTTATTCTAGATCTTAACTGTGTAAAAAGTTCACTATGTGTTTCATACTTTAAACTCTTGTACATTTAGTCTGACTCCATGTCCAGACTCACTTACCTTTTGTAGAACAGTTAAGACATAAGCAGAATGATAATTTACAATAATATTTAATTTCTGGGGCGCCTGGGGGGCTCAGTCGGTTAAGCCTCTGACTTCGGCTCAGGTCATGATCTCACAGTCTGTGGGTTGGAGCCCCGTGTCGGGCTCTGTGCTGACAGCTCGGAGCCTGGAGCCTGCTTCAGATTCTGTGTCTCCCTCTCTCTCTGCCCCTCCCCTGCTTGCTCTCTGTCTCTTTCTCTTTCTCAAAAAGAATAAACATTTTTAAAAAGGGTGAATGAATTGTTAATTCTCAAAGATTTGGAACATTAACAGTTAACATAAAATTACATAATCTTTCATTAATTCAGAAAATGTTTCAGAAAGCCACAGTGCCACTGGGCTTCATCTTTAATATTAGTTTTTACCCTATGGCTCTGAAGAAAATATTTCTCTATTGGGGCCTTCCATTGGTAGTTCACTGTGAAAAGCAACAACCTCAGATTCTGTGTGTTTTGAGTTCACTGACCCTATTGAGGTGAATTAATCTTAGGATCTTACTCATGACCTGTATTTTAAGAAATGATTTAACATCTGAAACTAACGTAACATGTGTTGACTAAAAAAATATAAATTAAAAAAAAAAGAAAAATAAACAAATGATTTATGCCTGAGTCACCACTACTACTGTTAGCTATGAGCAAGGAATATTAGAGTTTCTGAAAATTACAATCAAGTCAATGGAGTATTTTTCACTTTAAGTATATAATGCTGTAAAGAATCCCAAAATAAATTGCAAAAAAAAATCCTCTTGAAAAACGCAGAAATGTAAAGTCTTCGTTGTCCTTTCTTATTTGAGTTTTATGGGAATCCAGATTTTTCTGTGTAAAGGAAAGCTTTACACAATGGGATAGGGCAGAGGTTAGATCTCAGTGGCTTTGGGAAAAGTAACTGCATTTGAACATATTACACAATTAAAAGGTGTGGCTGTACTGGTTCAGCTTTTTGTAGCTAGTAATTGATAAACACTATTAGCCAAACTTGGGTAAAGCAATAATATCACAGCAGGAGACTCTTATCGGAGTCAGCATTTTGACAGGCTCCTGAAAGGGTTAGAAGAAGTCTTCAAATGTGTCCTTTCTTTTATACAATTTACTTGTGTTAAAACCTTTTGCCAATTTCTTCAGTGAAACTTGAAGAGAGACCTGCTCCCATCCTTGCCACTTAGATTCATTTTCTTTCAACCCACTCCCATGTTTTATACTTTGAGAAATTCCACTTTTATTTATACTGATTTTCTCGTTTTATTTGTTTTACTTTTTGTTGAATATTGGTTAGTTGTCACCAAAAAACGCATAGTAAAAATCTAATTTTATTTTTTTATTGGGGATCTAGGAATCTGACTGCAATAATAAGTCACTTGAGAATCAAAGTAATCTGAAATCCAAGCTACATTTATCTCAGTTTTCAAGAAAAGTCACACTTCTAAAAAACAAGGTAAAACGAAATGTCTCATTTTTTTTTATTTTAGAAGCAGTGTATGTGCATTACTAGGAACTGAGAAATATCAACAAAATTAAACATGAAAATGCCTGTATTTTAAGTTACAGAAGAAATGTTTGCTTTCAAGTCCTTGTAGGGCCATATTTGTGCCTGATTGTAGGTGGCGGTGTTGTTGAAGATACCCTTATCTTCTCCTGCGCTATAAAAGCTCTTTTCTCCATGTGCTGCTGCTTCTGCACCATTACTTGTAATGACTGCGTAATATGCCATTGGATGAGTTTAGCTAATCCTCTGATGTTTGTCATTAACTAAACATTTTTTGCAGTAGCAGACAAGACCGCAACCAAGATCATGTGGATAAATATTTGCGTACCGTTCTGGATTATTTCATAGGGATGAAACAATTTCCATGGAATTCATGGAGTGGTATTACTGGTCCAAAGGCACCAGATTTAAAGCTTGGATATATGTTGTCAAAAGACCTTCTAGCAACTGTGTATCCAGAAAACCAGGCTATTTTTTTTTTATCGAGATATATAAATGTTTGTGTGACTTATGAGGGAAAGCTCATAAGCTAAAGCATATTTTATATTTAAGTGTTCTTTCCCATCAATATGAAAAATGCCAAATTCTAACTCCAAAAATGTACAAGGGACATAAATAGTACAAAAGAAAAAGTACAAATGGTTGGTGAATACATGAAAGCATGTTCAACCTCATTAGTAATCAAATAATGCAAATTAAAATAATGAAACATAATTTCTTACCACTCAGATTTTCAAAAAATATTTTTAGTTGTACTCATTTTTATGAGAGTATAATGAGACAAATAATCACATATTAATTGTGTATAAATTGCTCTGCCATTTCAGGAAAGCAATTTGAATGAGTTTAAATAATTCAACCCAATTTAAATAATTCAAGGTCCAATTCTAGAACCTGTCTAAGGAAATCATGAGAGTTTAAGTACATGAACACTTGGGGGCCTGGGTGGCTCATGCGTGAAGTGACTGACTCTTGATTTTGACTCAGGTCATGATCTTGTGGTTTGTGAGTTTGAGCCCTGCGTTGGGCCCTGTGCTGACAGCATGGAGCCTGGTTGGGATTCTCTCTCTCCCTCTCTCGGCCTCTCCCCTCCTGTGCTGTCTCTCTCTCTCAAAACAAATAAATAAGTAAACCAAAAAAAGTACATGAACACTTATCCTGCATTAGTTAACAATAGTGAAAAATTGGAAATCGCCTATCTAAAAATAAGGGGATGAATTATTAAATCCGTTACTGATTTTAGCTCTTAGGTGGAATATAAGTGAATTTTTTCTGTTGTTTTCTCCTGTTTTTCCTTAGTGAACACATTTTTCTTTTCTTTTTTTTTATGTTTATTTTTGAGAGAGATAGAGACAGAGTGTGAGGCGGGAGGAGGGGCTGAGAAAGAGAGAGACACACACAGAATCTGAAGCAGCTCCAGGCTCCGAGCTGTTAGCACAGAGCCCGACACGGGGCTCGAGCCCACGGACTGTGAGATCATGACCTGAGCTGAAGTCGGACGCTTAACCGACTGAGCCACCCAGGCGCCCCATGTTATTGTTCAGTAAAGAGAAAAGACATGGAATATGTGTATGACACGGTATTTTTGCATACGTATTCACAAATACTCAGGCATACGGTGCCGTGTTTATATAATCACAGTAAAAAGTCTGGAAAGATACCAAAATTATTTGCAGCGATAGGACTGGAGATGCAAAAGAAGTTATGGATAGACATTAAGCCGTCATTTTATTATTATTGTTGCTCTCAGAAGTTTTTGTCAGGGGTCTGTCACTCCTCGTTTTAGTGAAACTCCCCAGAATTTTCCCCCTTGCTCTCCAATATCCATCTTTAATATCTAAAATAAAACGTTTTTTTTTTTTTTATGTTTTTTTTTATTTTTGAGACAGAGAAAGACAGAGCATGAGCAGGGAGGGTCAGAGAGAGAGGGAGACACAGAATCGGAAGCAGGTTCCAGGCTCTGAGCTGCCAGCACAGAGCCCGACGCGGGGATCGAACCCACGAACGTGAGATCATGACCTGAGCCGAAGTCGAAGGCTTAACCAACTGAGCCACCCAGGCGCCCCTCTTTTTTTTTTTTAACATTTATCGCTTTTTGAGAGACAGTGCAAGTGGGGCAGCGGCAGAGAGAGAGGGAGACAGAATACAAAGCGGGCTCCAGGCTCTGAGCTGTCAGCACAGAGCCCGACTCGGAACTCCAATTCATGGACCATGAGATCACGACCTGGGCCGAAGCCAGACGCTTCACTAACTGAGCCCCGCAGGTGCCCCAAACCTTTTTTTTTTTTTTTTTTAACCTGAAACCAGTTCTCAGAACATTTTTATTTTTCTCTGCTACATAAGATATACTGTTCTCTCTGCCATTTAGGTTCAAAATCTTAGGGTTGTCCTTTTTATTTGTGTCCGCTCCATCCTTCTGCAGGGGATAAAGAAAACCGGCCACACATCTGTACCTACCCAAGTTCTAATCTTTCTTTCTTTGTCTTGTTTCTTGCTCTCTCCCTTTTCCCTCAGCAGCACCCCAAGATAAGATTTCATCTTTCATGTGTGAACTTTTGCATTCTTCATACCTCCGTCTGGCCGTTTCATCAGTTTGAAAGCCTTGTTTTATCTCCCTCACTCTTTACTATCTTAAAGAACAACCACAACAGAACGTAGATGGCTCCATGCTTCCCACAGGATAAAAATCAACCCTTTGAACAACTTATTCAAAACAAAATTCACTTCTACGTGTGAAAAAGAAAACAATCCAAGATAATAATTAAATAGAATCGAAATATATTAAGTGATCATTTTTACACATTGCTCATCGGTTGTTTTTCTGTTCTATTGTACAGATAGTAGTTCAGAGTTAACTAAAGGTACTTGCTTGGACAGAACAGTATTAAAAGGAGCATTTACTCTTCAGGTTCCCGGGCTGTATAAATCCAGTTCCATGGACAATCTTCCTACGACTAGGATCAAACCTCTAGCTCCAGCCCGAGCCAGTGGGCTCACCAAGAAGCCATCAAGCGTCCAGAAGAGAAATCATCATAATGCTGAGAACAGGCCAGGATTGCAGATAAAAATCAATGAGCTCTGGAAAAATTTTGGATTTAAAAAGTGAGTTGCCTTGTTACTTCTTCTGAGATAGGATGTGTTATTATTTTTTTGTAATTTCAGTTACTTTCTCACAATTCTTTCTATTTTCACGAGTCAGTTTTGTGTTCTCTTACCCTATGAGAATTACTTTTCTCTATTCTCTTTAGCTGACTCTTTTTAAGTATATTTAAGTTTAGTGTCTACGCCTTCTTGTAGTGAAAAGATGCCAAACTGAAAACGCTGAGTTCTTGGCCTGGCTCTGGGGTCTGTTGTTTAAGCAGGTTACTTTCTGTGTCTCAGCTTCCTTCCCCTGTCACTCAGGATTGTGATGAGAATAAAGTTGTTCTAGACCCAGGGGAGGGAAGATAATGCTGCATCATACTTCTTGACTTGAAGCAATTTGTTTCCCTAAATCGTCACACCTAAAATGGGGAGAATCTTCCGGTGTCTGATGAACGTGCCAGATTTGTAACGTAGGGGCAGACACTGTTTCAGGAGAATCGATCCTCTGTATATGTATGTGTTTTGGGCCATAGTACTTCCTTCTGTTAGACTACAAAATTAGCCTCAGAGTAGCTCTGATTTGTAATTAGCTTATGCTCTTGTTCTTCTCAATAAAGCAAATGTGCCAAGAATAGAGGGAAGGGAAGTTACATGGGTGGTGGGGCTAAACCTTACGTAATAGAAACGTCGTCACAGTCGGATGAAGTGGAGGATATGAGGAGGCGCACTTTAAATAAGCAAGTGCAAGACAACTGTGTTTTATTTCGCATTGTGTGAAGTCTAGCAGTTCTCAAACATTTGCTTTCAGGCACCCTTTACACTCTTAAAAATGACTGAGGGCCCCAAAATACTTTGGTTTATGTGATTGTACCTGTCAGCATTTAACTATCTTAGAAATTAAAATGGACGTTTAAAAAAATTTTTTTTATGTTTATTTACTTTTGAAGGAGAGGGAGACAGCGTGAGCGGGGGAGGGGCAGAGAGAGAGGGAGACACAGAATCCGAAGCAGTTCCAGGCTCTGAGCTGTCAGCACAGAGCCCAACACGGGGCTCGAACTCACGAACTGTGAGATCATGACCTGAGCCGAAGTCAACGCTTAACCCGCTGAGCCACCCAGGCGCCCCTAAAATGGACATTTTAAAATATTTTATCTTTAAGTAACAATGACAAACCCATATTAAAATCAATAGTGTATTATTACATAAAATAAGTATGTTTTCCAAAAAAAAGTGCAAAGAGTTCCCTTTTTTCTGTTACATTTTTGCAGATCTTACTGTGGTTTAATAAGACTGAGCTGGATTCTCATGTCTGCTTCTGTGTTAGATCTGTTACAGTAGATTGTTTTGGTTGAAGTATAGGAAGGAAATATGGCCCCACACATATTTTTGGTTGGGACATGAGTAATTTAATAGACTTTATTTAGTTGTAAATTTTCTACTTTGACATTATGCCAAAATTCAACAAGTGATGACTTCTTCACGGTTGCAGTATAGGGTCTGAAACCATGTCAGCCAACTTTGCATATTGTTGTATTACAGTCCAAATTACACCTTAAGTGCCTCTTTTATTCATGCATGAAGTGGCCGTTTAGAAAACGTTAGCTTTCTGAGTTATCTTCCAAACGTTGACACATTTCATTATACAGTATAAAGAAATCACAGTCTTATCAGCAAAGTCGTTAAGTATTAGGAAGCTGTCAAGTGTCAGATACACGTTTTCCAGAATTCTAACTTTCACTTGAAAGCTTTACTTTTATCCTTGGCAACAAATACTGTTAGTCAAATACCTAAATTTCAATAACCATAGTGTCACATGCTTTTTTTCCTGCGATAACCATCATCCTTCAGTACTAACAAAAGTGCCTGCTGGGTTTCCCATTTTCTCAACACTAAGAGGTTGAAAGGTTGAGATTTAATAAAATTAATGGTTTTTACTGCTTTTTAAAGAATATTCTTAAGCGAGACTGACTTTTTAATGTTTATTTTTGAGAGAGAGAGAGAGTGTGTGAGGGGCAGAGAGAAGGGGGAGACACAGAATCTGAAGCAGGCTCCATGGTTTTAAGCTGTCCACATAAAGCCTGACGCGAGGCTTGAACCCATGAACTGTGAGATCATGACCTGAGCCGAAGTCGGACACTTAACTGACTGAGCCACTCAGGTGCCCGAGACTGACTTTTTTAACTACAAGTACACACAGCTGGAGAATACAAATACTGCTTGTATTTCTTGTGCAGTTTGGAGCCACTGTCTTGACTCGTGCTAAGTTGCCAGTAGCTTCTACTCAGTTCGGCTTTTGGATGAACACATACCAGCACAGTGGAAAAGGCAGATAAAGTCTAAATATTATTATGCAATAATTCTGATTTTGTAAACCCCCTGAAACGGTCTTAGGAATTTAGGAGACCATGGGCCATATTTCAAGAACTTCTAAAGAGAAATTGAGGGTGCAGAGGTATCCCTAAGTGTCTTCCTAATAGGATGTTTATAGACACAGAGCTCCTTTCCAGCCAAAAAAGAAAAATGGGTTGTGGGGAGGCAGGAGGAAAAGATAGGGCTTATGTTGGTTCTTAGCCAGACTGGAGAAGGGTGCTAAGGAGAAAGGAACTAAAGTTTCTTTATTGGAATCATTCTTTCTTAGCTAGTACGTATTTAGTAGTGGCCTTGCACCTGCTTTAAAAGGTGATTTAGGAAGCAGGAAGGGGAGCTAAGAAGCAAACTCAAATTTTATTGGGATACTCAGAGGAGAACCTGAATGCGTCATATATTAAATTAAGACAAATTAAAAGGTCTTATCCTATTCATATACCTCTCTTTTGTCTAGGTAGACTATTCTCTAATAATTAGTATCCTAAAAACACCAATTCATTTTATTGTATTTTGCAGAGATTTTGAAAAGCTTCCTTCTTGTAAGAAGCCAGATCCCCTGTCACCAGTCAAAGACAACATCCAGCTAACTCCAGAAGCAGAAGAGGATATATTTAACAAATCTGAGTGCATGCGTGTTCAGAGAGCAATATTCCAATAACTGCAGGCAGCTGGGAGGCTATTGCCTGTGAGAGAATCTATCAATTTGAAGTGCTGTTTGGGATTGTGGCAATTACCAGACTAATTTATTCATAGATGTATGCCATTTTTTAAATAGAGTACATTTTGTATATTAACTGTAATTATTTCTTTTGTTCAGCTTTTTATATTTTTGTAAGAAGCTAAAATAGATAAATAATTTTTATCTTTCACAGTTTTTGGAAGTTTTGATGTTTTGGGGCAGGTCCCCTGGAATTTATAAAAATCTACTCTAAAGCTTTCTGTCATGTTGCCAAGCGTAAGGATGGTAAATGAAAAGCCACAATTCTGTAATCATTTTATACTGGAGGGAATCACTGTATTTCTCCAAACTTTAAATTTTTCGCACTGTCTTTCCTCTCTTTCAGGGTTGAATTGGAAATAAAGTTTCTGGAATGGGAGGGGTAGTTGGAAAGGTTAAAGTGTGAGCTGAAAATCTCTTAACTAGAGTCTTAGGTGTGGTGTAAGATACTAAAGCATCAAGGTCTGTGATGTGTACAGTCTGCAGAGATGGTCAGGTGTCACAGTCTATGAGTCTGGAGTTCTCTCCTCCAGCAAGAGAGTGGACGCACAATTGAATACGAGAGAGGCTAATGTCTGGGAGGAGACAAGAGCCCTGAACAGGTGTTTCATTTCCATATTTATTGAGCTCACAAGATATTACGCACGTGGTGAACATGAGGAAAACAAGATCTTACACATGTGAACGTGGAGGAAACAATCAGACCATAATCATTAACTTACTTATATGTGTGAGAAGCAAAGGGTCTGAGGGGCAAGTAGAGTTTGTGATCAAGGTATATTGGCACCAGATGGAAGGTAATTTCCTGCAGGTGATAGAACAAGTTACTCATGACCCCATTATAGTATCTCGCTAGCTAACCGCAGGTGCTTTCACCCTGTAATGGCAGCTTTCTGTCCTAAGCTGTTTTTCTAGCTCATTTATGTAAGTAGAACCTATTTCCCCACAGTCAGGAACCTGGAAAGAACCAGCCATGCAAGTGAATATCTGAAGGGAAGAAAAATCTGGCAGGAAGCAAAGGAGTTACCTGAGATACAGAGGATAAAGGAAAGGGATCCAGAGTATTTAAATTTGCTGTGGTAGAGGACTCTTGGATAAAGAGTCAGAATGGGGGGGAAACCCCACAAAGTTGTAAGAAATAGCATTAAAAATTTTGAAAATCTGGGGAAAAAAAGCAAATTTGAACTCTGTTTCCTGTTACAGAACAAATTAAGAAAGAATGTGACTCAAACGTGTACAAATGTTTATCTCCTTGCCCACTTAAAATGCCGCTTAAATGACAGAAAAGGAATAAAACAGTATAAATCCATAAAGTTAACGGAGGAAGAGACCAGGCAAGAAAACGGATAAGCAGTGAGTGATTTAGCAACGAAATGATCAATTCTGCAGTGTAGAAGCCAACAGGAAGCAGACTTCAGACGGGCTCAGTACACAGCGACGCAGCTTCCTCCAAAACCAGGGGCTCGAGGTCAGTCTGAAAATGGAACTGGCTGAAGACGTTCAAGAACTAGCACAGGAGGAAGGGAGATGGCAGCCATGCCATGGATTTTCAGCCTCCACATCCCCACAGAACAGCAGCTGGGTAGCAAAATCAAAAGCCTGTGACCAGCATTACAACAAATTTAGGTGACAGAGTATCCTTACATCCCAAAATATGTAAGAGGGTGAAGACAGGCCCCCAATGGCAAGACCACAGGATGGAGAATCTGGAGGGCAACAGGGCGTCTACTAGACCTGAGAAGAGAGTTTCAGAACAGCCATTAAAACACAGCAGGTCACACTGGACCTGGGAGAGCCTTTCCCATTCCCGTGGTGAGTGCGTGCAGGGGGCCTGCGGTGACCTGTGAGGGAACTGATGCCAACCTGTCCACGTGAACTGTTGGAACTTAGCTGCCGACTTGGCCAAGGCTCCTGGGACGGGGCCCCCACAGAAAAGAAACTGTGCATCCTCTCACGGATGCCCAGAATCCAGGGGGCAAACAACAGAAGCAAAGGAGAGAGAGATGGTTGGAATAGAAGTGGGAGGAGCAACAGGTGGCCAAGAAGTCTCAGCAGAACACCTTTTTGAACACTTAGAAACATTTGATGTCGAAGAAGCTACCATGAACCATGCTTCCTTCTCAAAACTAATTTTACTTAGAAAGCACAGACAAGCTTTTGGATCAGTCTCTTATGACGTTGATTTTAAAAGAGCAGAATAACATCTCTATAGATATTGAAAATCTACCAGGAAAGCCCACAGAGCTGATGAAAAACAGTCCACTTGAAAATGTGGTAAAAGTTATTAACAGGAATATAGATATGAAGGAAATTTAGAATTGGAAAAACTTAAGGTGAACTCAGAAAAGAAGTAGAAATCGACATTTCAGAAGTGGAAGCTAAATCAGAACCAACACAAAAATATTACAGATAATGCCTTAAAAGATGGGGAACAAAAATCAGAAAAATGGGGGAAAAAAGACAAAGATTAGGAAAACAAATATTGAAGGTAGGGACAGAAGGTGCAATATACAGGTAATGGTCACTAAAGGAAAAAAATTATAATTTCAGAAAACTTTTTACTTGAAGAAAACGAAGTAACATTGTGAACATAGCCAAGGATTTGGGGAATAGTGTTCCCTTAAGTTCTTCCCAAAGAATCTATCAGAAAATGAGCTCTTTTAGAAAACCAAAATAACTAGAGAAATAGCACCATAAAGACTAGTGGTGTGCATTCAACATAGCGGCCTGTGTGTTTAAAAATTGGAGTTAAGGGGCGCCTGATTGGCTCAGTTGGGTAAGCATCTGACTTCCGCTCCAGTCATGATCTGTCAGTTCGTGTGTTTGAGCCCCACATAGGGGTTTGTCCTGACAGCTCAGCCTGGAGGCTGCTTCGGATTCTGTCTGTCTGTCTGTCTCTGTCTGTCTGTCCCCTCCCCCACTCATGCTGTCTCTCGAGTTACAAGTGAGAGAGTATGCATACGAGCATGCAGTGGCTGTATGTCCAGATGATAGAACAGTGAAACTAAAAAAATAGGAATGTAAATACAGAAACATTTGGCTTAGCTTGTGGTAGTCTGATAGTGTTGTTAGTTTAGACTGTTGGGTGTAGAATGTGGACATTTATGGTTTATTTTAATTCAGCCCCACTTTTTTTGAGAACCAGGATTCTTGATATGGGAAAGAGGAGATACAGATACAGTACACAGCAGGTCAATTGTTTTTAAATCCCAGTAGTTACAAATTTGAATTGAAAGTGGTAGAAACTTAAATATGTATGTATGTATTTATACACTCATTATACGCATAGATGCTGCATGTATTCATGCTGAAAAGGCCTAGAAAAAATTAACCAATCCAGTACTAACAGCATTGCTCAGCTTATAGGGTTTTTTTTAACAAGTCTTTTTTTTTGTATATTTATTTTTAACAAGTTTTTTGTTTGTTTGTTTGTTTTTGTCTATTAGGGAAGAGAGAGCATGGGCAGGGACAAAGAGAAAGAGGGAGAGAGAATCCCAAGCAAGTTCCTTGCTGTCAGCACAGAGTCTGATGAGCAACTCAACCTCACACACAGGTCATAACCTGAGCCGAAATCAAGAGTTGGACGCTGAATCAACTGGGCCACCCAAGTGCCCCACTCAGCTTATATTCTTAAAATACTATTTTTTATCAAAGGAAACCAGAACATCTTGGGGGCGGGGGGTAGGATTGGCAGAAAATACAAGAGAAAACCCTGGAATATCATATTAAAACAGAACCTAAGACGAGCCAACTTGATGAGGCCCAACATGGTTAAATTTGATCTTGAAAAAAGGATAATAATTGCAACTTGCTGAAATGCATCAGAAACAGATTAAAGACAATTCAGACCTGCAGAATGATAGGCTATCAACTCATGATCTTGAAAACAGAGAAATAAAGGAGAAATATCATTTTCTTTTTCCTTCTGAACTGTACCACTGTGTAACCGAACAGCAGATAAGGGAGGGAAAGAAACCTTTTTAGTGTCCTAACAAGGAAAAAGAAATGAGATCATAATCACCATTTTGCAGCACCTGGTGGATTGGTTAGTGGATTTACACGTTGAGCATCAGCTGCGGTTAATACCCCAAAAAGGACAACCAGACACATTGTGCCTCTTAGTGAAAGAACTCAGCATCCTCTATAGTCTTGCCAAGGGACGGGAGGGGAGGCTGATCATGCCTCTAGATGCAGCTGCCAAACTGAGAAACAGGGAGGACAGAGGAATGTGTGGAACCACATCTTAAATGTTCAATTAGCACAATCCAGAAGGGGAAACCATAGATTTAATACCCTGGGATTTTCAACAGGTGAACTAAAGAAAGGGATAAGGAAGGAAATTCCATATTTTTTTTTGAAAACCGGATAAAATTAAACTAGATTGTGTAGGGACGCACTGTTGATAAAGCAGTAAAGATACAGGAAGTGATAACTAAAATTCAGCGTAGTGGTTTCTCCAGGGGAGGAGGAGGGCACTGATGTTAGGAAAAAGCACATGGAGGGGATTCTGGGAGTAGCGTGTCTTTTTAAAAAAAATTTTTTAATGTTTATTAATTTTTGAGACAGTCAAGGCATGAGCAGGGGGTGCAGAAAGAGAGGGAGACACAGAATCCGAAGCAGGCTCCAGGTTCTGAGCTGTCAGCACAGAGCCCGATGCGGGGCTTGAACTCATGGACCATGAGATCACGACCTGAGCCAAAGTTGGACGCTTAACCGACAGCAACGCAGGCGCCCCAGGGTGTGTCTTATAATACTTTATTAAGCTATCCATATCATAAGGTAAAGCGTTAGCCTTATAATAACTTAAGCTACTTAGCTCTTTTGTGTGGTTTTGTTTGACAACATTTTTTAAAGAATACTTCATCATATTGAAGACGTAATTGGTTGTAAGGTGCACCATTATTTTATTTTTACCATTGAAAGAAAAAACTGACACTACCAACTTTGAGACACACTATTTTCAAAAATATTACAGTATGTAGCTTGGAAGAGATGAAATGCAGCAATCAGACCTCACAGATCTTGTCCCTCACGCACAGTATCCAGCAGCTGTCCTCACTTCCCAAAGACTTGAAGTTTACTCGATGTTTCAAGCCCAGGAGCACAGTGGAGGGAAAGGTGGGCTATGGAGCTGGGAAGAAGGAATGCCACGGCAATAAGCTGGGCGGTGTGAACCCCCATCCAAATCTCTGCTGAGCCTCCCGTTCTCACTTCCGCTGCTGGGATCTCCGTTACGCTGTGTTACTCTTTCAAAACTGGCCCACACCTCTTAATGCTGTTATGTTTACCTTCTACTCTGCCTTTCTGTTTCCAGTTAGGTAATTTCTACAGATCCATCTTCAAGTTTACCAGTTCTTTCCTTGGCTCTTTATCTCTATTGCTGTGGTTTAGGTTTTTATTTCTAGCCTTTCTATTTTATAGTGACATCCCCCCATCTGCTCATGCCTGTTATCCACTCTTCCCCCTAGAGCACGTCTTCACCATCGGTATTTTCAATTCCTTGTCTGGTATTTCTAACATCTGGGTCATCTCTGAGTCTGGTTCTGTACCTTGCGTGTTTGACAGTTTTCTTCTGCCCGGTTTATTTTTGTGTTTGTGTCATCGTTTTTGGTTGACTGCCATCTATGCCGTTTATAGAGCTATAGTGACTGAAGTAATGTGTATGCCTAGAAGTGGGCATGCCTTTTCTACTACTACTGGTTACAGCAGGGCATGGGGGAAAGCTAGTC
This sequence comes from Cryptoprocta ferox, assembly GCA_028646485.1. Taxonomy (NCBI): domain Eukaryota; kingdom Metazoa; phylum Chordata; class Mammalia; order Carnivora; family Eupleridae; genus Cryptoprocta; species Cryptoprocta ferox. The sequence goes on from CM053562.1 coordinate 1,681,223, forward strand.
AGGGGTTTACTGGGATTGGATTTATTGTTATTAGGATTGTTGTGAGGCACCACCGACTTCATATTCCTCCAGACTTGCCGGTGGTTGGGTGGGGCTCTGGTGCCAGGGTTGTGTTGTTTTCATCTGTGTTCCTGCAGTATCCTCGATGCCAGCCTTCCTCATGCGCCTGTGGCCCAGAAGGGGTCTCTCTCCACGCCCTTGCCCCTCTCCATCCGTAGGCTGCTGTTGCTCATTTGATGCTTGTTTATTGACTAGGTGCAGCCTTGAGGTTACCCTATTATTAAACGCTATTATTAAATGTGTCAATTATATCAGATTTTACAATCCACTACATAATAAAAGCACTACCCTCCTTTGTTTCTCAGCTCCCAGTAAGACCCTGGCAAACGGACAGAGTCCCCCATTGCTCTTACTGACGTCTAGCTGCCAGGCGCTGCACATTGTACCGCACCTCGTGTCTTTCAAAACACATTTTGGTGTTTTAACACTTATTGACTTATCATTTAGGGGAGGCAGAAGAATCCCCGAAGAATTCCAGATGGGAATCAGAAGGCTTGCTGTGTAATTCTGACTTGCCTAAAATAAGTGACTTTGGGTTAACCACAGAAGCTGGGTTGCCCGCTTTCTTCTCACGGGGCAAACATGAGGGGCTGACCTGTAACTCAGAAATTTACAACTCCGAAATTCTGTGAACAAAACACAATAGATTGATTTCCGAGTAACCATTTGAAGACTGTTCCAGAAGATCCACAAGAGGGCAGCCCCTCCACATTGCTTAGTATCTGAAGCGCAAGTGCAAGCACCTTTCAGTCTGTTTTAAAAATCCCCTTGTACAATGCTTCATTTTTATTTCCTTTAATTATACAAATAGAGCTCAAATATGGTCTCACTTATAAAAATTCTGGCATCGCAGACCAGCTTCAAGTCTCTTTTGATTAGTACCCCTTAATCCTGATCCCCTCCCCCCATTATCAGGTTGGTGGGAAATTATGAAGTTTTATTTTATGTGTTTTCTTTAAAACATGATTTCTGCAACTAACTTTTTTAAATCCACAAGTGATGTGAATCTCTTTCCCTGTTAATAACATAGATTAATGTGTCTTTAATTACTCTCACCTCCGTGACGTTTCATGATTTACTCAATTGTCTCTCCTTAATGACGTGTAGATTTTTTTCAATATTCAAACATTTCCTTAAATATTTCAGTACTGCGTTTTGGAAACAGTGAAGAGCCTCACAAGATTTCACAGTAATTAAGATTTTAAAGCTAATTTATTAACCAAAGTAGGAATATTTTAATAAGTTTACTAGCCACTTTACAGAATTTACAGAAGTCAGTTTACAGAAAAGGGACTAAAAGGAAAAAGCCCTTGACAGCCTTCTTTGCAAGCATTAGGTTTACTCCATTCCCTGATGTAAATCATCCTGAATGCGTGCGTGTCAGGCAGGGCATTTTACAAGTATATTTTTGTCCTAGACTGGATTAGGCCCCAGCAACAAACGGGCTCATTGATGCGGAGGACAGAGACAAGAAAGGAATGACCAGGTGCGGCCGTCCCAGTGTGGGTAGGAGCTGTGCCTTGGTTACCTCTGTGTCCTCTGCAATGTTAAGGAAATATTTGCTGGAAATGAGCCAGAGTTATTCGTAGTTCATGTACACAAGAGAAGTTAAATATAAACATGTCTGACATATTAATGTAAAATGAGTTGTACCTACAGCAAATATTTCTAGAGTAAAGGACAGGCCCCTCTTTGGGACTTTTCAGATTTACAACCTGACTGAGCTTGACTGGCATGCATGGGATGGAGATAGGTGAGAGGCAGCGGGGTGGGGGGTGCGTTCCACACAGGGACTTTGTGTGAGCAAAGCTTAGGGAAGGAGATGCACAGAGTGTTTGCAGAGAAGAGTCCAGCTGAACCAGATCAGAGGGTTTGCACTGGGGGAGAAAGATGGGGTTGGAAATTCAGGGAGAGACTCGGACTGCTAAGGCCTTACCTGGAGTTTGGACTCGACCTCTGGGAGTTGAGAGTCCGTAAACGCTTTCTGAAGGGCCAGTTTCTGTTCTACCTCCATTCCTAGTTCTAAAGATCCAGTGAGCAGTTATTGTGTGTGGGCGGGTAGGAAAAGGGAGGGGTGGGTAGGCCGCGAATTAGTCACTGAGATATAGTTCCAGTCACAATGCCCACTGGCAACCCCGTTAATTGTCCTCACTTGAGACCTTACTTTGATTTGTGTGTTTGTTATTATTGTCTTATCTCCTCAGTAAGCTGGAAGCTCCATGAAGACGGAAAGACAGTATCTACGTAACTATAATGACTGCTTTTCATTGTAACCTTAGCACTTACCCCAGTGCCTGTGACAGGGTAGGTATCTAAGACTTTTTTTTTTTTTCTGAGTGGGTAAATAAATGAATAAAAGTATGTTGCTGTGGAGTCAAAATAATTATTTCCATTATTATAGAAGAGGAAACAGAAGCTCAGAGAAAATATCTACTATGGTAGCCAGCCTCATGATGGCCCCTGGTGATCCCTGCCTCCTGGTAGTCACATTCTTAGGTGACCCACAAGTTCCAAATCAGTTAGGACAAGCTATTGTATAAATCAATCCATAAATCAACTTAACCAATGTGAAAGGAAGGAAGAAAGGAAAGGAGGGAGGGAGGGAGGGAGGGAGGCAGGAAGAAAAAAAAAGAAAAAAAGAAAAAAAGAAAAGGGTGAGGCGGAAAAGAATTTGCTTAGAAAAAGTAAATTAGTTTTCTCCTCCGAATTTGTGGAAGCAAAGGACTTTGAGAAGACACAATTGCAAGTGTAAAGCCACATGTGCACCTGAATTTCTTCTGGAAGAGAGCCAAACAGGAAAGCCTCCCACGTGAGCTGGGCTGTGATGTGGTAAGAGTCAACCTTTTGTTATACCATTGGATGCGGGGTGTGTTTCTTACTGCAGCATAGCATAGCGTGTTCTAACTACAAAGTCATTAAATGGTAGTAATGATTCTTTTTTTCAAGTAAAATAAAGATAACGGAAAGAAATCTCATGAAGTTGATATGGAATATATAGATATGAAATATATTCTCTCTTCTTGAACATTAAGAAACACGTTTTGAAAGCCCACACCTCAAGGGATTGGTTGAATGATATGCATGGGGGCAGGGAAGAAGGAGACAAGAGGCTAAGATAAGAATGACAAAGGGGTCCCAAAGCAGTCGTGTCTCCGTGGAAGATGTGCCAGAGCCATACCTGGAGGACTCCGGTACCTCAAGTCTCTGCCCCGACCTCCCCCACTGGGCCCAGACAGGCAGCGAATGATGCTGTCCCTGGAGGAGGAGCCCTTGTGCTGAAGCCCCTAAGAAACCCTCTACCTACTGAGTCCAAGTTCCCTTTCCTCTCTGTGGACTCAAAGACTCAGAGTGAGCTCAACAACTGTGGCCCCAGCCTTCTAGGCAGGAAGAAAGGCAAAATTAAAATAAATAAAATAAAATAAAAGAGATTTTAAAGAATTATATAAAACACCACTTTTCCTTCTGTCCCTGAACAACCTGGAGAATGTTTGGTCACTTTCCTCTACATCGTTGTCATTTGAATGAAGACTCTTCAAATGTCAGATGTCTCTTCATGGAATGGTGCCGGGGATGCTGTCTCCATTAGCTATAGAAGAGATGCAAAGCGTCCTGTTTATTCTCAGGACAGGGATGGGTCTGAATAAGACGGAGGGAGGTCAGGTGAGGAGGTGGCAGACGGCAGTAGCACTACTGTGTTCCTGAAGGGGAAACAAAGTCACATCGGTGCATAAGAGAAGCACAATGGGGTGGAACACCCTGACCCGGAAAGGAGAACGGATCTGCCTCTGCGGACTTGATCTTAGGCCAGTGAGTTAATTCCTGTGGACCTCAGTTCTATCACTTTCTAAATACAAGACCTTGCGCATGACAAAAACTGTCCTACCCACTTTCCTAGAACTGCAGAAATATGACAAAATGCGTTGGGAAACTGCAGAGTAGGATGCTACTTTGATGCAGACCTGGGTTTTATCCCCCTTTTCACCTCTTTTTATCTGGATGAATCACTCAGCCTTTCTGGAGTGTCTATTTCTTACCTGAACAATAGCAGCGTGTTTCAAGGTAAGGTGAAATCGATCTTCAACTTGCTTCATAACTGAGTCAATGTCCTCCCAAAGCTGTTTCTATCCAGGGGTCCTAAGTTTAGGCCCATAGGTCCATGTTAGTGTGAGGACCAATACACTGCATTGTAAGTCTTAATTTCTTCAACAAAAACAAATTGTTAACTGGCTGTGAGCAAAGTGACTTTCTCTGACCAGCAGCCATCTCCACCCTCAGGACTGACCTCTTCCTGCCCAGGGAGGGGGAGGGGAAGGCGGGTTGGAGCCGCCTGATGTCACACAGTCCTACCTAAGGGCCTCCTTTAGGCTCCTGCGGGCGGTTTGGAAGCAGCTGGAGGAATGAATTAGGTCCTGGTTGTGGGGTTTTGTTCTGTTTTGTTTTGTTTTTAGGTCAGACACCGACACAGCTGTTGAGCAAACTGCAGACTCCACAGAAAACCCAAAGCCTCAGACCCTTCAAGCCGAGGAAGAGTTTAGGTAAAGTTCTCAGAGTAGCTGTCTGCGTTCTGGCCCAGAGACAGAGGGAGGAAAGAAGACACGGACTTTTATTACATGCTGGTGTATTAATTGGATCTTAAATGTTCACAGCAACCAGAATAGAGGAAGTCGCTAGGATCCAGGCAAAGTTCCTCAGCAAGATCCTGGTAAGACTCAGCTGTGCTTCCTGAGAGGGGCCTGCAGTATCCTGTTCTTTGAAAACCCAAAACTCACCCGGCGACCTTCTTCTCTCGGTTCCAAGCTCCTAAGACACAGAGAACTGAGCACATTCTTAAACACTTGCTTCCAAAGAGCTTCACGCAGAGACTCTTAACAGGTGATAGTGGAGCGCTACCCCAGGGAGAGGTTCCTGCCCCCTCTGGACAAGACTGAGTTCCTGGTCCTTCAGGAGCTGACCATGACCCTGTTCCTCCGTGTCATCTGGGAGGTGACAGAGTGCGCATGGGCACGTGTGCTGTGTGTGCCCAGGATTTTTTGGAACAATAGAACCTAGCAGAGGGAGGCAGGGAAGAATTTCTGCTTAACCTTTTCCCTTCAATCGTGCCTTTAAAAAGGATGGTCTTTGGGTGCCTTGGTGGCTCAGCCGGTTGAGTGTCCAGCTTTGGCTCAGGTCATGATCTTGCAGTTCATGAGTTCAAGCCCGCATGAGGACTCAGAGCCTGGAGCCTGCTTTGGATTCTGTGACTCCCTCTCTCTCTGTCCCTCCCCCACTAGTGCTCTGTCTCTCTCTCTCTCAAAACTAAATAAACATTAAAAAGAATTGTAAGAGAAAAAAATAAAAAAATAAAAAGGATGGTCTCATGAAAAACAAATTTTTTAAAGGTGGCAAGGACCTTGCAGTCAACTCTAAAAAAAAGTGAGAGCTCTCAATTTGACATAAGAGCTGTTTTCTCTTTTATGTGTCAAACTTTGCTGGTACTGTGTTCTAATTTCTGGCTTCAAATTTCTCTAAGAATTTTCCAAAGGAACTTTGGAAATGAGTCCAAAGAATCCTCCAGTTTCAGGTGTTTTAAAAGTCCAATGATGGCATTTTGCCTCTGAGGAATTTTTGGTGGGGCAATGGTCTGTCCACCTACTGGAATCACAGCAGAGAAGCCAGACCTTCCCCACATCCAGCTTCCTCCCACTCAGAACAAGGAAAAGCGAAGTCAGACAAGTGTTGCTGACTTTAAAAATAAAGCTTAAGGGATGGAAGTTGTCACCTGCCAGCTGGCCTCAATAAAAAAATGACATGAAACTGAAAATAGCCGACTGGGAGCTCAGTAAACATGGCTGGCGTGTGAGTGTCCCTGTACGGGAAACAACCTCTCCAAGGTTTTGGCTGATGCAAACGGTTTTTTCGGAGGGTTTATTATGATTTTTTTATGAGCCCTTTTAGAACACTCTGCATTCTCCTCTGACCTGCTAAGGGTTAGGTTAATCCAGTGGAAAGTGGGGGCAACTGAAAGAAAACCAAAGTCAGCCTCTAGATGCCGGGGCGGGGGGGGGGGGGGGCGGGCAATGGTGGCTTTAGCAGAAAGTGAGTTTTGTCACCATTTCTCCCTTTTTTCCACATAGGTGTGCCTACAATTTTCAGGCACTCTCCATTCTCTATCCCAATAATTAAGAATCTCTACATTAATGCATTTAAACATATTGATATTAAGCACCCATTATGTATCAGGCTCTGCAGGAAGAACAGCAAACGAAACAGATGAAAATCCCTGCCCCGAACGTCTTCCAAACCACAGCCTTCACTCTTGGGGACCCCTCAACCTTAACAAAATGACTGCTTGGTAGAGCAATGGAGGGGAAGGTGCAATTTTGAGGCGCAAGATTGCAACAGCCCCTCCCCCAGCCTTACCCTTACCCTTCCCAGGAAGGCAGAGCCGCATTCGCTCCCCAGGGGAGAGCAGTGCAATGGTCAGGGTTTGGTCTTCAGATAATCCACCTTTTGGTAACCAGCTTCTGAAACTATTTCCCCTCCCACCCACCACATAAGTGTAGCCCCTCATCACTGTACCCCAGGAGTGCCCTGGCCGTGCCCTGATGTTTGGGCGAGGGGGGTTAGACAGACCCATCCTGCCATGAACTCCAACCAAATGTAGCTGGTTCTCTACAGCGTTAACCCAAGAGGAGGAATTGCAGACCTCAGAGCAGTAATTCCTTTCCAAATGCTACCCCAGAGCTGCTTAAATGAAGTCACAACCCCCCCTTTCCATATTCTCCTGGCATCACACACGAAATTCTTCGCTTTAAACTCACAGCAAACAGAGGCCTATTTGCTTAGCATTTTGGTGCCGTGACTCGTTTTTCTGGTTAATGATGGGACGGCCTCGCGCGTTGAGCCTGTCAGAGGGACCCAGGGCATTTTTAATCTCCAGGAAAAGGGAACAGTCTTTCTGCAGGATTCTAACACTACTTGTCACCCCAGATATACTGCAGAGAGCAGTCTTTCCCTTTCTTTTATTATTTTGTTTTTAATTGTGATAAATACCATCTGAACTATTTTTAAGTGCGCAGCTCAGTGGCATTAAGTACATTTGCGCAGTTGTAGAACGATCACCACTGTTGAGCTCCAGAACTTCCTCATCTTCCCAGACGGAAACTTTGTGTTCACGAAACGCTAACTCCCCACTCTCTCCCCTGAGCCCCTGGCCACCACTAGTCTACGTTTTCCCTCTGATTTTGCTACTCTGGGTACCGCATGTGAGAAGAATCGTAAGTCCTTAAAGTTCATCTATGCTGTAGCAATCTCTTGTCAGAATGTCCTTCTTTCTAAGGCTAATACTCCACTGTACGTACAAACCACTTGGGTTTATCCACTGGCCCGTTGATGGACACTTGGGTTTCCTCCGTCCAATCCTTTAACTTCTGTGCCTTGGTTTCTTATCTTTTACTGGGAAATCAAATGGGACAAGAAATGAAGTTTTGTATAAAAAGTTGAGTAATGACCACACATAGATGATTGTTTCAGCAGTGACCCGTAGAGGCAGGGAAATGTATCTGACACTTTGAAAGCCTCCAGGCAGCAGGTGGACAGCGCTTCTCAGTGTTTCTCAAAGTCAGGTCTGCCTGTCTCACAATCCTGCAGATTCCCAGGCTGCTTCCTGGATCTACTAAAACCAAATCTGGAGGTGGGGGCCCAGGAATCTGCATTTTAAGCAGGTGCTCTTGGGTCCTTGTCAAGTTTGAGGACCACACACTGGAACTGGGAGGTGGGCTCTTTGGGTAGACATGTTTGAAGTGGACAAACAGAGGTAAGTGAAGCCTTGGGTCAGGGGCCCATTCCCTGCCCGGTTAATGTTTCCCCTTACTGCCCCCCACCCAGGAGCCGCCTGGTCCTCGGGCCTCTGAAGCCTTTTACTTGCTGGTGAACAATAAGAGCCTGGTCAGCATGAATGTGACCATGGCAGAGGTCTACAGGGACAACCAGGATGAGGATGGCTTCGTGTACATGACCTACGCCTCCCAGGAGATGTTTGGCTGCCTGGGCTCTGGGAAGACCTCTGCAGAGTGTGTCAAGAACGTGTCCTCGACCCCACGGAGAGACGGACCAGCCCCAGTGCATGTGGCAGGCAGTGATCGTCACTCATCATCACAGGCAGGCCTGGCCACCCCCGTCTCCTTTATGGGGCTCCAGGCTCCCGTGTACTCCCTGTAAGACACATGCCGGCTCTTGGGAATTCTGTAAATAGTAAGTCCTTGCTGAGTAAGATCTTTATGGTTTTGTGCCATGAGCAGGAGAAGGATCTAAGTGTCTTCTATAGTGGAAACCGGCAGGCCCTTGGGGAGTCTAGTGTCCCCCCGTGTGGGCAGGAACCCCATGTGCGCTCGGTCATTGGGAACCTCGACCTGGGGACAGGTCTCTGGGGAACCCCCACGTGGGCCTTGTAAACCCACTCATCTGGGGGTATCTCATTCCAGAGATGATTGTTGTATTTCCAATCTTCACTCCACTTGCTTATTTCCCCTCAGATTCATCTGTTTATGCCGTACGAATTTATGCCTAACATGCAACTACCCAGTTCCAAATAATTTGGATGAACAGTCTTCCTTAGAATAGAATTTTTCTTAATAATGGCTTTTATTTAAATCTTCATTATGGCCCAGACTTTGTTCAAAGTACTCTATAGGTATTAACTCCTACATGTTAAGTACTTTTATTCCCATTTTAAAGATAAGAAAATTGGGTCAAACATAGGTCAAGAAACTCCCTTAAGTTCCCACAGCTGGCAAGCACGAAGCTGGCTTTTGAAATCCGTCTGGTGTAAAACCCAGGCTTGCAAGACAGAAGCTTCCTCACTTGATGAGAACCCGCCAGTCTTGAATTGAAGCTGAAGTGCACTTCTCACCTGTCCACACAGGAGACAGAGAGGCAGACACATGCCTGCACAGAGCCCTGGTCGGGTAAGAACAGTTAAATGCCAGTTACAGGACAGCCCAAAGGCAGGGGTGCTGGGCTGTGCTGTGAGTGTTTCCACAGAGAGGGAGGGAGGGAGTGAACATGACCTAGGTATGGAGACTGAAAAGCTTTTTTTGGGGAAGGAATTCTTTTTTCCCATTTTTAATTCACTTATGGCGAGTAAACATCAAATCTGCATCTCTTGTGTGCCAGGTGCTTCTAAAAGCTGGAGAGACAGCAGTGAGTGAGACAGGTAAGCGCCCGGCCTCATGTCGCTCTTGTCTAGCGAGGGAAGAAAGAAAATACAGAGAAGCGTTCTAAGTGGTGTGAAGACCAATGGAATGGGGTCCTGGGAGGGGGCTGGTGGGGGGACACCTTACCTCAGTGGTCCAGGAGGTGAGGTGCACTCAGTCCACATAGTACAAAGGAGCCAGGTTCACAGGGATCTCAGAGGAGAGCCTGTACATTTTGTAGGATGGGGGTGAGCAGAGCCTGTGCAGGATGGGGGTGAGCGGAGGAGCCTGTGCAGGATGGGGGTGAGCGGAGCCTGTGCGTTTTGCAGGATGGCGGTGAGCGGAGCCCTCGAGGGGTGGAGGTAAGCGGGGCCTGTGGAGGATGGCAGTGAGCAGAGCCTGTGCAGGTGGGCAGATGTGGTGTTTTGGATTCTGGTTTGCGTTGTTTTGTCTCATTGTTGCTGCTGCTTCCCTACGTGCCTTGGCTTCTCCGTCCGGCTGAGCGGGCTATTTTCGGTGGCTTTATTTACAACGGGCACACAGGGCAAGTTCAGCAAACATTTACTGGCATCTCCTTTCATTTAGTCTTTTTTTCCAGATCCTGGGTCTCCACTGAGACCTCCTTTCCTTTCTCTGTACCCCTTCTTTGCTTCACTTCATTTGGCCATTTCTTTGCCACCCCTGCAAAAACAATAGTAATCGGGCCAATTTTTGTTGAACAACGAACACTGTGACATTAAACCAAATTAAACTAAAGCATTATTTTAAGTGATCACGTTACATTCAGTTAAGCTATGACACATTAAACATAGCAGCAGTGAAGAGCATCCCCCGGGGTGCGGAGCCGGTCGGGACGTCTGGAACAGAAGGGAGGGGGTCGCATACAGGGCAGACTCGGGAAGATCCCGAGGAAGATCCCTGGGGACCCATTTTCTGTCCTCTGCTCTAAGCCTGCTTTGATGTTCCCTTTGGGTTCTGCCTCTTTCTTTTTCTTTCAAGCCTTTCACCCTCAGGAAAAATATTAGGAACCAAACCACACCCCAGGTTTTGTTAACTGTTGTTGCATAACAATCACCTTAACCGTTAGTGACAGAAAAGGAGGACTTATTATTATTTCCCATGGAAATCCCCACGACGCTGTGGGTAGGGTGGAGGTTCATTTGCTGGGTTCTGCGCTGGTGTCTCTGGCCTGGGCGGGTGGTCCTGGCTGTGGGCTTGGACCACCCGCATTGCCTCTCATCCTCCAGTAGGCGGGCAGCTCCTGAGAGCATGGTTTTTGGGCCACGTTCCAAGGGCGAGAAAGTGCAAGATGCAAGTGTTTTTGTGGCGCCGGCTCTGGTCCCTGCCCAGTGTTAGTTCTGCCGCATCCTCTGGTCAAACCTGTGTGCGGTGTGTGCGGTGTGCGGAAGGTGTGCGGAAATCAACACCACCTCTTCTTTTTAATGTTTATTTTGAGAGAGAGAGAGAGAGAGAGAGTGAGCGAGCAAGAGCGCACGCCCCATCGGGGGAGGGGCAGAGACAGAGGAGGAGAGAGAGAGCATCCCAAGCAGGCTTCACACTGTCAGCGCAGAGCCTGATGTGGGGCTTAATCTCATGAAGCGTGAGATCATGACCTGAACCAAAATCCTAAGTCGGATGCTTAACAGACTGAACCCCCCGGGCACCCCAACAGCACCGCTTGATGGAAGCAGCATCAAAGAATTGGTGACCCAATTTCATTTACCGTATACGTATAATAAATACGCACAGCCTATTCCTCCTCCAGCCACCCCTATACTTTCTGTAATTTATATCCATAAATAGGGGCATCCGGGTGGCTCAGTGGGTTAAGCATCTGACTTCGGCTCAGGTCATGATCTCACGGATGAGTTCGAGCCCTGCATTGGGCTCTGCGCTGACAGCTGGGAACCCCAGAGCCTCCTTTGGATTCTGTGTCTCCCCCTCTCTCTGCTCCTCCCCTACTCATGCTCTGTCTCTCTCTGTCTCTCAAAAATAAATAAGCATTAAAAACATTTTTTTAATTTCTATCCATGAATAAATGCATATTTCATCACTATTCACCCTTCATTCACTGTCTTCCTCCAGCCCTCTGCAGCCCTGGGCCACCTAACACACGTATTAGTTACTTTTAAAAGCTTGAGGCTATCATGCTGATGTTAGTTAGAAAGTAGCATGCCACAGGCTCATTGTGAAATACATATTTTCAAACTGTATTTCATTCACCAAACAGATCCCTACTGCATGCTCACAAAGGTTAGCACTTTACAGCGCAGTGTGGTAAGGGGTACAGTGTTCCAGATAGCGCTTAGAGAGTCTCGCTCAAATCTGGAGTCTGGGATTAATTCCTGGAGGAAATGATGTCAGAGCAGATAGACGATGAGAAAGAATTAGCCAGACCAAGAAGAGAAGGAAAAATACTGTAGCCACAGAAAACAGGATGGACTGTATCTGAAGAACAAAAATCATTTCAGTGTGGCTGGACCTTTGCGAAGTGAGTGGAGCAAACAGGAGCAGGGTGATAGGAGGCAGGAGAAGGGTAAAGGCCTTAATAAAGGACAGATAAAAGGAGTGAACTTTCTCCTGAGAAGATCAAAAGGGACGGTTAGTACTTTTAAAGACCATGGGCCAGGTCCTCTGTTAGAAAGATCACTCTTTCTCCTCCTGAGACAGAAAGCCACTGGAAGCTTTCAGTTTTCTTTTTAGATAGGCCACTGTCCGGAAGTTACTAAGGATATTATTTTAAAATATGCTAATAGGCCATTGAAAGATTTTTAAGGAAAAGAATGACAAAATTTGATGACTATTCTAGGGGTATGATATTCTGGAGGAAGTTTTAGGCATAAAAAGATGGGGAACTGAGGAGGTGGACAAGGCTTGGGATGGAGGGACGTGTGGGCGTCAGAGCTCCGTGTGCGTCACAGGGAGGCAGGATGAAAACCAGTCCCTGAAACTGGACAGGCTCCCGGAGACTCTGGCCTCAGGCTCACCCCAGCAATTCCGTTGTCCACCACAGCTCAGGTTGAAGCCCCAGAAGGAGACAGGCACTCCCTGGCCACAGGACAGAGTCCCTTCCAGAGCCTTCCCCAACATTTGGAACAACACTCACAAAATGTCCCCAAAGTTGTATCCCGGTTGAGATTTGTTTCAGGGAAAACTCAAGACCACTGGGGCTGTTTTCCCTCAATCCAAAGAGACCTGTTTCTCCCACTGTGTGAGGAGCCCAGTGGGGCCCACACGGAGCTGGACTCTTCTCTCCCGCAAAGAAGGGGATTGAGGGTGGAGCAGAGCAGCAAACACTGTCTGGGAATGCAGGGGCCCAGGGGTGACAATGAAAGGAGGTGCCAGGTGCAGCTGGGGGCTGAGGCAGGGAGGGGGTCATGAAGCAACACAGAAGATAGTCGCGGCGATATTTAATGCAAGAAATTTCCTGTAAGAAGTTTAAAAGTAGGAAAAGAAAAACAGAGAAGAAGGTTAGCTAGAGGGCCAAAGGGATGAAAGAGGAGAGAGACTGAGGATATGGAGGGAGCGCCAGACCTCAGGCGGGCCCTCGCTGCTGCTCTTAGGCTCTGGAGGTGCCCGGGGGCCAAAAGCAGGAAGGGAGTGAGTCCCCCCTGCTGCCCCTCACCTGCCGCCCCAGCCCCTCAGTGGCTGTAGGGACTCGGAGGAGACAGGCCAGAGGCAGCAGGGCTGCAGAGGTGGAGTGTGGCTCCCCAGGTCCCCCTGGGGCTTCAGGCGCAGAGACAACAACAGGTAAATGACCTGTACCTGCCCACTTCCTCGGACGTGTATTCTTGTCGTCCAACGCTATTGGCGGACATTTAGGTGTATCGTTTTTAAGTTTCGTGGCTTTAAATGCAGTCACATTTCTTACGCAACCATCACCCCGTGTCCAGAGTTTGCCATCTTCTCAGACTGAAGCTCTGTGTCCTCCTTTATCCCCTCCCCCAGGCCCTGGCAACCACCATTCCACTTTTGTAAAGGATTGGTTAAGCCCCTTCAGGCATTAATTGTACCATAAGTTACCACTTCCTTTATCATTTCATTTATTGAGGGTTGCTGGTGGTGAGCCCTCCTCCTTTTCTCCAAATTTATTTTTAACTTTTATTATAAAAATATTCAAACACATATAAACGTAGAATTGCATGATGAAATGAATCTGAATGGCTCATTATTCGGTTTCAATAATTATCCAATATTTTTGCCAACTTTTTAATTATTTAAATCCAAGTTAGTATAATATATATAGTACAATAATGGTTTCAGGAATAGAATTTAGCGACTCATCACTTACATGTAACACCTAGTGCTCATCCCAACAAGTGCCCTCCTGAACGCCCATCCCTTATTTAGCCCATCCCCCCAAGCCCTCTTTTCGTTGACCTAAAAGTTAAAAATGTTTTTGTTTTATCTTCATCCTTATACATGTTTTCATTCAGTATAGAATTTTCTGTTTGCAATTCTTTTCTCCGAATGCATTAATGAAGTCCTTGCATTTTCTTTTGGTTTCTGTGTCTGCTAATAAGAAGTTAGCTATCAAATTAACTATGACCGCTTTCAAGGTAATTCTCTCTTTCTGTCTCTGTCGGTCTCTCCCTTCCTTCCTTCCTCTCTCTATGTTTTTAAAATATTCTCAATGATTTTGATTATCTGCAGTTTTACTGTGGTGTGTTTAGGTATGACTTTATTTGTCTTCCTCGGAGTTCATTAGGCTTCTTGAATTTGTATTTTGGTATCGTTAACGTTTCTGCAGAATTCTCAGGCATAACCCTTTCAAACAGAGCCTCTGCCAATGCTCTCCCTCTCTCCTTCTGGAGCCTTCTGACTCTTCCCTGAAGTTCTCTCACCCTTTCCTCCCTAGTTTCTATCTTTCTCTTGCTCTCATTCTGTATAATACCTTCTGACATATCTTTCAAGTATGTCATTTTCTGTGTTCAATCTGCTTTAAAAACCATTTTACTGAAACATTAATTTGGGTTATTTTGTTTTTTCATGTAAAAAGGTTTTATTTGTTTTGTTTGTGTTTGTTTTTGTTTTATAAATCTGTTATTTCACTTGTTATAGTTCTTATTTCCTGAGGATATTTTTCAGCATCGCATATTTTTTAGACATAATTATCATTAAAAAATCATCTGTTGTGGGGCACCTGGCTGGCTCAGTCAGTAGAGCATGTGACTCTTGACCTCAGGGTCATGTGCTCAAGTCCCATGTTGGACGTGGAGTCTACTCAATTAAAAAAAAAAATCTGTTGCTAATAATTCTAGCATTTGAAAACTTTGGGGGCGTTTACGCTAGTTTTTCTGTTAGTTCTTGTTTATTGCACCTTATTTCCATGTTGTGCTCATTTCTTTAATTTTATCCTACTTTCTTCTCTTGAAAATTTATCTGTGAGATTCTCCAGAGGCCCAGGATGAGCACATCTTCAACCAAAGAGAGGTTTTGCATTTGCAACTCCAAGCACCTGGGTACTTGGAGCCTGAAACCATTTAAAAGTAAATCTGTCTCATGGCCAAAGTATGGAAAGAACCCAATGTCCATATATGGATGAATGGATTAAGAAGATGTGGTTTATATGCACAATGGAGTATTACTTGGCAATCAAAAAGAATGAAATCTTGCCATTTCATGGATGGAACTAGAAGGTATTGCTAAGCATTAGTTAGAAGGTATAACTAGGCAAAATTAGTCAGTCAAAGAAAGACAAATATCATGTGACTTCACTCATATGAGGAATTCAAGATACAAAACAGATGAACATAAGGGAAGGGAAGCAAAAATAACATAAAAACAGGGAGGGGGGAAACGTAAGAGACTCTTAAACACAGAGAACAAACTGAGAGTTGCTGGAGGGGTTGTGGGTGGGGGGATGGGCTAAATGGGCAGGGGCATTAAGGAAGACTCTTGTTGGGATGAGCGTTGGGTGTTATACATAGGGGAGGAATCCCTGGAATCTACTCCTGAAATCATTATGGCACCATATGCTAGCTAAGTTGGATGTACATTAAAAAGTAAGTTTAAAAAAAAGTAAATATGTCTCCATGCCTGATATTGTTAATTTGGGCTTCAAGTGTCCATAGAGTCAGCCCTGGCCTTTTAAACTCAGGGGCAGGTCTTTTTCCCCACCTGATCCCAAAGTCTTCCCATTTGCGAGGGAGTAGGAAAGGAAAGTAGGCACACTCTGGTCAATCTGTCCTTTTGAGGCAGTTCTATTTCAGCTCACTTTCTCAGCTGTTTGCAGCCAAATCTGCAAATACCTCTAGAGTCAGAGTGAACTGTAGCTCAATAGCAACCTCTTGTTTCTTGACTTCCAAATTTTGAACTACCTTTTCTAGAACTTTTAAGAAGTTATCTTTTCAATAAATTTTAAGAAATTTTTTCTGATTCTATCACTTTACGTCGTCTTCAGTAGGAATGTGCTCCAAATAACACAGCCTGCTGTTACAGTAAATGGAAGTCCCCCTAATTATCATTCTACTTATTTTCTCATTTCTATCAAGTCTCTGCACAGTCCAAAGTTAGCCATAGGGGTTTCCTCAACTCTAATATGGGGTTAATCATTTCTTCATAGCCCACAGAGTCAGTGTGAAAGTCAAATAAGATACTGTAAGTGGAAGTTCCTATAAACTAGTGTATCATCGAGAGGGAACAATTAGGAGGGATGTGAGCACAGTGACTTGATCATTTGTGTGTCCTTCTCAGCTCTAAAATTCCAAGAGTCTATATTTCTGATGAATAGTTCTCATCTCCACTTACATATATAAATCTTCAGACCTTCCTCTGCTCATTTACAATACCAGCACCATTTTTTTTTTCTCAGTGACTCTACGTTTCCTTAAAGACTCATGCAAGTATACCTTCTCCATAAGAGGTCCCCATGATGGCTACAAGAATCCAGATGTGTGATCCCCAGTTAGACCAATTTAATCAGAATCTCTGGGGGTGTGGCCCAGAGGAGGCTACTATGTGGCCAAGGTTAAGAATCATGTTCTACATAAAACCTTTCCTGCCACGGAGACACAGTAGTCTCTCCTTCTGAATCTGATCTCTTATTGACTTTATCATTCATTGGGACAGAGCCTCCAGTGCTTCATGAGTTAATTATCTTGTTGAATTTGTAAATGCCCTATATTTCTAAATAGAATACAAACTCGTTTATGGGTAGTTTACCTTTACTTCCCATATTGTATTTATTTCCCATATCCCTTGTGAATAATAAAGAACCTAAACATAATTCCATATGTGATTGTTATCAGGTGTAGGAAAATAACCTGTTTGTCCGAGGTAATATACTGATGCCACATTTTCTAAAGTGATTAACAAAAAACACTTCAATCAGTTGCATTTCTATACACCAATAATGAAGCACCAGAAAGAGTAATCAAGGAATCAATCCCATTTACAATTCCACCAAAAAACATAAAATACCTAGGAATAAACCTAACCAAAGAGGTGAAAAAGCTATACACTGAAAACTGTAGAAAGCTTATAAAAGAAATTGAAGAAGCCACAAATTGAAAAATATTCCATGCTCATGGACTGGAAGAACAAATATTGTTAAAATGTCAATACTACCCAAAGCAATCTACACATTGAATGCAATCCCTATCAAAATAACACCAGCATTTTTCACAAAGCTAGAACAAACAATCCTAAAATTGGTATGGAACCACCAAAGACCTAGTATAGCCAAAGCAATCCTAAAAAAGAAAACTAAAGCTGGAGACATCACAATGCCAGACTTCAAGATGTATTACAAAGCTATAATCATCAAGACAATATGGTACTGGCACAAAAACAGACACACAGATCAATGCAACAGAATAGAGAACCCAGAAATGGACCCACAAATGTATGGCCAACTAATATTTGGCAAAGCAGGGAAGAATATCCAATGGAATAAAGACAGTGTCTTCAACAAATGGTGTTGGGAAACTGGACAGCAACATGCAGAAGAATGAACCTGGACCACTGTCTTACAAAATAAACTCAAAATGGATGAAAGACTTAAATGTAAGGCAGGAAGCCATCAAAATTCTAGAGGAGAAAACAGGCAACAACCTCTTTGACCTTGGTCATAGCAACTTCTTACTTGACATGTCTCCATAGGCAAGGGAAATAAAAGCAAAAATGAACTATTGGGATCTCATCAAGATAAAAAGCTTCTGCGCAATGAAAGAAATAATCATCAAACTAAAAGACAATCAATGGAATGGGAGAAGATATTTGCAAATGACACATCAGATAAAGAATTAGTATACAAAATCTATTTTAAAAAAACCTGTCAAACTCAACACCCCAAAAACAAATAATCCAGTGAAGAAATGGGCAAAAGACATGAAAAGACACTTTTCCAAAGAAGACACCGAATGGCTAACAGACACATGAAAAGATGCTCAACATCATTCGTCATCAGGGAAAAATAAACCAAAACCACAATAAGGTACCATCTCACAGCTGTGAGAATGGCTAAAATGAACAACTCAAGCAACAACAGATGTTGACAAGGATGTAGAGAAAGAGGAACCCTTTTTGTACTGCTGGTGGGAATGCAAACTGGTGCAGCCACTCTGGAAAACAGTGTGGAGGTTCCTCAAAAAATTAAAAATAGAACTACCCTACGACCCAGGAATTGAACTACTAGCTATTTATCCAAAGGATGCAAGAGTGCACATGCGCCTCAATGTTTATAGCGGCACTATCGACAACAGCCAAACTATGGAAAGACCCCAAATATCCATTGACAGATGAATGGATAAAGACGATGTGGTGTGTATATATATATATGATGGAGTATTACTTGGCAATCAAAAAGAATGAAATCTTGCCATTTGCAACTACGTGAATGGAACTAGAATGTATTATGCTAAGCAAAATTAGTCAGTCAAAGACAATATCATGTAACTTCACTTATATGTGGAATTTAAGAACCAAAAAAGGTGAACATAAGGAAAGGGAAGCAAAAATAATATAAAAACACAGAGAGAGAGAAACCATAAGAGACTCTTAAAATACAGAGAACAAACTGAGATTTGCTGGAGGGATATTAGGTTGGGGGATGGGCTAAATGGGTGGTGGGTATTAAGGAGGGCATTTGCTGGGATGGGCACTGGGTCTTATATATAAGTGATGAATCACTAAATTCTATTCCTGGAATCATTATTACACTATATGTTAATTAACTTGGATTTAAATTAAAAGACTAAATTAAAATTAAAAAATTAAAAAAAAACTTTAAAACATTAGAGAATTAGAAGAAGAAGAAGAAGAAGAGGAGGAGGAGGGGGAGGAGGAAAGGGAAGGGGAGGGGGAGGGGGAGGGGGAGAAGGAAAGAAAAATCCTGGAAGAGAATATCACCTGCCATCAGAACTCATCCATTGCTGGCTGGCATGTTATTTGGTACAAACTCCATTGAAAACAATCTGGCAACACCTTATCAAAATTACAAATTCACAAATCTTTTGATGCAGCAATTCCACTTGTAAGGATAATTTATGATACGCTCACACATTTGCAAGACAATATATGTGCGCCCTGAACTAATGCAGCATAGTGTGGAACAGCTTGAAAATAAAACACCTGTCAGAGGGAACTTGTTAAATAATTATGTGACTGAAGTTTATGCAACTGTAAGATAGAAAGATAAAAACACTTTGGGAACTCATACGGAATGATCTCCATTTTAAGTGAAAACACTTAAGATACGTGTGTAAAATGGTTTGGATTTTCTATGCTATTTGCTTTAAATGAAAGAGGGGAGAAGTAATAATGCATCCTTTTCAATGTGGTGTATATATAATTTGGTTACCTTTGAGGAGAGAAAATGTGTGGAGACGGGATTTTTTTAAACACTGAATTTTTCAGAACAGGTTAAGGTTTACAACAAGATTGAGAGGAAGGTACCAAGATTTCTGGTGTAGTTCTTGCCCCCACATGCCTGGCGTCCTCCCTCAACAACATCAATCACCCAAATGGTACATTTTTTCTAACGATGAACCAACACTGACACATCACAATCGCTAAATATTCACAGTTCACCTTAGGATTCACTCTTGGGGTTGTACATTGTATGGATTCGGAAAAATGTACAATGACATATATCCGTCATCATAATATCATACAAAATATTTTCATTACCCTAAGAAGGAAGGTTTCCTTTGTGAACTCTTTTGTGGCTCTTGACTTGGAGCCAAGTAAATGAATTGCCTAGTTAAAAAATTTTTTTAATTAATCATTTAAAATAGTTTTAAAAATAATTTAAAAGATTACCAACCTGCTGGAGTGTAAGCTTCATGGAGGGAGAAGGACCGTGTCTACCTTGTCTGTAGTGTTGTGCCAGCACAGTGCCCGGCCTCGAGTAGCTACCTCATAGTAGCTGATGGATAAATGAATGATTAATATTTAGTAATGGGATTCTAAGAGGTTTTTTGTAATTTGTAAATATTCTATACCATAGAGGTGTTGATTTTTTAATAATCAGAAAGAGACTTTTTAAGTGGACGGGAAAACTCAGATACATTATAACTTTTAGACCCAGGCAAATGGGGCCCCTGCTCTGGGTCAGCCTTGTGCCTCAGGTAGCCCTGTGCATCAAAATTTTCTGAGGCCCCCCCTTGTTGGCTGGGACCAGCAGGAGCCTGTAGTGCCATCGCAGCAGGATGCTACAGGCGCAGACCAGATCCCAAGGTGTTCCCCAATCCTTGCCCGCGGTCCCCCTCCCAGATGGAAATTTAGAAAAGAGAGGGGCTGTTTAAAAGGCAACGATGAGGGGCGCCTGGGTGGCTCAGTGTGTTAAGCATCTGACTTCAGCTCAGGTCACGATGTGACCGTTTCTGAGTCAGGGCATCCTTCCATGGAAGGAGGTAGCTTCCTAGGAAGTGAAGCAGTGAGGGACCTGAGCGCTATTGAAGCTGAGAGAGGGGGTGAGTAGGAGAGGGAGAAGGTTCAGTAACAGTAAAGGCTGGGGGAGGCTGAGCCAGGGGTTCTGACCTTGCAGCACCAGAGAGAGATCTCTGGAAAGGCAGGGGTCATCCCAGAGCAGGAGGAAAGACATCTCCTCTTCCAGAACCGCTGAGAAGGTAGAGGAAGGCCCTGGTTTACAGCTCGGAGCAAGAGGCAGGGTGACTTAGTATCATTCTCACCACCGTCCTGAAAGTTCAAAGTTATTTCCAAATAAAAAGTTTTGAAGATCGTGAGGCATTTATGTTAAATTTTTATTTTTTTAATGTGTATTTTTGAGAGAGAGAGAGAGAGAGAGAGAGAGAGAGAGAGAGCGTGAGTGGGGGAGGGGCAGAGAGACAGGGAAACACAAAATCCCAAGCAGGCTCCAGCCTCGGAGCTGTCAGCCCAGAGCCCAGAGCCCGATGCGGGGCTCGAACTCACAAACCACGAGATCATGACCTGAGCCAAAGTTGGACTCTTAACTGACGGAGCCACCCACGCGCCCCAAATTTATGACTTATATTTTTAAACAAAAATAGAATCATAACAATTAGTTTGAAAATCTTGCTTTTTGTATGTATCTTGTTGATAAGATAATAAGACATAGCACAGACAAATCTACCTCATTCTGCTCTGTGGCTTTGTCTGGATGAAGCATAATTTATCCCATCTACCTCTTGCTAATGAACTTGGCCTTGTCTGCAGTTTTTGCCTTTGCAAACGACATGTGACCGTATTTTTGAGCAAACACTGAACAAGATTTGTTTCTCACAAATACCATGAGTCTAAGCATATATTTCCGTTCTCAGCCTCGGTTCTATCATTTGTAAAATGAACATTAAAAATAGTACGTTGATTTAGTGGTTGCAAGAATTTAATAATAAAATACTGTACATAGAACCTGACACCCAGGAGGCCTGACTCTCATAACAACAGCACCTATTATGGACGCCTTGTCTGGACATCTCTCTGCACGCGCACGTGTGCGTGTGCGTGCGTGTGTGTGTGTGTGTATTGGTCTCCCTCCTGGCTCAAGTGTATGAATATTTCAACTGTGGTAATTGTCACTGACTTTCTACAAAATTGTCCCAGTTAACACCGCCATCAAAAGTGACCACCCCCGCCTCCCGCTTCATCATTACACTGGAAATAGAAATCTTTAAAAACATTTACCAGTCTAGGAGGTGGAACATTGCCCAGAGCTGCTTTATTTTGTGCCTGTTTTTCAACACCTGTCAAATGTTTATGGCAATTGGCACTTTCTCTTTAACAAATTCTGCCTATTTGGGGGTGGGAGGGAGCTCATCAATTTTCTACTGTTTTGTAAGCCTCTTTGCATATTAGAGAAATTTGTCTGCCACGTGTGCTGCCAAACGGTGCCTTTTCATTTTCTTTATGGTCGGCTTTTCTTCTCTTACAGAACTTCTAAATTTTTTATGAGATCCGGTTTTTCACTCTTTTCCTTTGTGGCTTCTGGGCTTTTTGTCCTGCTTAGGATAAGTGTTCCACTCCATGATTATGAAACATGACACAAATGCTTTGTGTTTTTTCCAAAACTGTAAAGATTTTACATGTAAATCCTGATCCACCTGGGATTTTCATTAGTCTATTAAAGGAAGGAAGGATTCAACTCCCCCACTTCCCAGATGCTTAACCACTGTTCCAACCCATCTATTGAAGAATTTGTCTTCTGGCTGCGACGCTGCCTTGGCTCTCCTGTGATTGCTGTGTGTGCAACCTTGCTGAGCTCTGCGAGGACCAGGGCCACAGGGTTTTCTCCTCTCTGAACCCCCAGGACACCTAGCGGGGTGCTGAGCACAGAAGGGCAGCTGCCAGGCTGTGAAGGCAAACTGGGGAGCCCATCTGGAGTCTCAGCAAGGGACCACAGCTGAGCTAGAATCAGGTCTGGCCTCTCTTTGCCCCCGTCGGTGCTCCCGCAGTCGACCCACAGATGGAGCCGGCGTTGCTTTCCTTCATGACCTGACCCAGCTCAGTGGCTCTCTCAGAGGCCCCTCAGCGGGACGGGCAGGTAACAAACCAGTAACTGTTACCTGAAACTGGGCTTGCCTCTTGGTGGGTGTTAAGCCCAGACACAGCCAAGC
The DNA here is from genome assembly GCA_028646485.1 of Cryptoprocta ferox. Lineage (NCBI taxonomy): Eukaryota > Metazoa > Chordata > Mammalia > Carnivora > Eupleridae > Cryptoprocta > Cryptoprocta ferox. Next base: position 1,703,493 of record CM053562.1, read on the forward strand.
CAAGGAATAGGAGAAGGAAGGGTTTTACTTGCAGGAAGTAAAGGAGAACATCATCGAGTGTCTTTTCCAAAGCACTGTCTCCCTGGGCAAGCTTGCAGCTAAGGGCACATTCATCTTCACGGAGGGCTTGCTTGCACAGTGAGGAATTCAGCATAGAGTTGGGGTAGAAGTGGGGCGCCTGGGTGGCTCAGTCAGCTAAGCATTCGACCTCAGCTGAGGTCATGATCTTGCAGCTCAAGAGTTTGAGCCCTGCATCGGGCTCTCTGCTGTCAGCACAGAACCTGCTTCGGATCCACTCACCCCCTCTCTCTCTGCCCTTCCCTGCTCATGCTCTCTCTCTCTCAAAAATGAATAAACATTAAAAAAAAAACATTTAAAAATAGAGGTAGAAGTAGTCTTAAGGTGACAGAGTCCAGGTCTTGGTAGATGGAAGTCACCGGCCTGCAAGGGTCGGCACCATGGATATTCTGGCTCCAGTCGGTCAGGTACCGAGTGCTCAGAGGGGCTCAGATCCTACAAAGATAACTCGAATATGCTCCAGGTCAGTCTCTACTTTTGAATCAACACTGGGAGTTTCACCACGGATTTATTGTCCCTGAAATAATTAGGCTACCTCCTGGCCTGGCAGCTCTTATTTTCTTTTGTTCCCTTAAAATTATTAAGGACTGAGGTCTCTTTTTCTGCAATTTCAACATATTCCAGGAAGTCCTACAAGAAATGTGTTTTGGGCAATAGTGCTGGGCAGACAGAGATCACAAGATGGCCAGGGGCCTACAGTGACTTTTCTTATGTCAAGGTGTTATGTCTCCTCTTTCTTTTTCCAGGGACCCCTGACTCTTTCTGCTTACACAACCATTAACAAAGGGGAAAAAGGGTCCTCCGTTGTTGTCATTTGTTCACCAGAAAATTACAGAACTGCAACAAAGTGACAAGAGCCACGTGTACATGCTTACCTGGAAATGTGTTTGATATATTAAATGGAAATAAAATTATATAAGGGAATATATTGATAATCCTGTTTTTGTAATAAACAAAGAGTGAGAGGTGTGTATGTCTTTTCATGTAAACATTGGAAAGATCTGGAGACACACAACCAAGTATTCTGTGTGGTTGTAGCAAGGAGCTCAGAGTGCTGAGTGGTGGTCCAGAAATGGAAAAGATGCTTCAGGCCCCTGGGCCTCCAATGGCCTTCTTCAGTATTCACATTCTCTGCAGACTAGAACTGGAAGGTGCTAATCACATATTTTCGAGAACCTTCCGGTTATTAAGTGTTTTCCAATGCGAATAGGCCTTTAGGGAGAGAATGTCCAGATCACGTTGATGACTTAATCGCCTTTAATTAGTACATTGTATTGTGTTGTGGTTTTTACCTTTACCCATATGAGCCTCGAAAACACAAGTCCACCAACTAGCGCTGGTACTGGGTGCCCTGCACTGACTCTTAGTTCACGGGACGCGCGCCAAGGACGGGCCCAGGAGCAGCCCAACCCCCCAGCCCTCCCATGATCCCTGACTGACTGCAGGGTCTCCGGAGCCTCTCTCAAGGCAACACCCACCTCCTCAGGCTAAGGTCAAGTTTAGATAAAATGTGCCATGCGAACCAGGTGCCTGGAAACCAGAGTGCTCACGGATGCCAATTCTGTCTCTCCCTCCTCTCCTCTTCATCAAGGGTTTCTGCCCTTACGGAGGGGATTTGTGTGCTGGTTGTCCTGTTTCCCCTCCCCTGAGATTAGTTGATCTTTTAGAATTCCGCTTTAAATTACATAATCGACTCTTAGCTCTACCTCCTTGGTGTTATTATTATTATTTAGTGGCTCCTAAGTTATTGAAATATACATTGTTAGCTTTTCACAGAGAATTGACGATGTGCCACTTCACATAAAATAGAAGAACCCTGCACCCATGCGACGCCATTTCCCACTCCCCCTCCTTTATTCTGTGATTGTCGCGTACACCTGCACAAAGCAAAGTTATAAATCGTTGCTTTAAACACTCATATGCATTTTAAAGGAATTAAGAGAACAAAGTGGTCTTTAATGCTTACCCACATCCTTACTATTTCCAGTGCTTCTGGAAGAGAGTTATCATGCACTCTGAGGGCAAGGACAGAGGTATGATGTGAGCAAGAAGACTGAGGGGTTCCTGTGGTTTTCAAGACACTAAAGAAGTCATTTTAGGCCCTCAGCTATTTTCCATGATCTCTGCCCTGCTTGCCCAAGCACATTTCTTGCAGAACTTCCTAGGAGGTATCAGAAATTCAATGAAATGGGAAAACCTCAGCGGGTAGGGATTTTAAGGAACAAAGAAAATGCAAGAACTAATAGTCTCTATCAGACAGCAAATGGCCCAATCATATCAGAGACAATGAATCATTGGTAGAACCCCCAAGTGTAAAACCCCAGACAGGGAACCCAGGACCCCATACAGTTTATATGGACTCTCAAAGCAGGTCCAAAGTCCCTTCTCCTTATTCGACAGTTACCTCTGCTTCATTATAATATTAATGTCTCCGTAGGAGGAGCAAAAGCTTCATTAACATAAGATGCATGTACAGGCTTGTTTTCTAAGTACACCTGCACAGTCTTATGCCCACCTTTACATGTGGTGACAAAACTCCCCTTTCTCCCCTTTCACCCTAAACCCTGAATAGAAAGAATCTTCTCATCCCTGCTCTTGGAGTCATGGCCTTGGAAATTATTCCCCGTGATCTCCTTATTTGCTGCAAACAAAGCTTCCTTTGAGTGACAACTCCCCGTGGTATAGTCTCCATCTTTACCTCATCAAGGAGCAAACTTATATTAATTTGGTTACAATGGAAGCCATAGAAAAATCCAAAATAACATACAAGTACTGTAGAATTTACAGGTCATAGGGAGAGTCCCAAAGAGTTGATGTAATTACCTGGGAGATTCAGGTACTGATCTTTGTCAGGGAGGAAGAATTTCCTCTGCCTTTTAAAGTCTTTCTAGCTGGACTTAGAATAAGGTTGACATGACACAGATCAACAGGAGAAAATAAAATTTAACAGCATATGTATGGGGAATTCACACACAAACATGGACATTCCAAAGACAGACACATGCTTATATGAGCACGGAGAGGGACAGGGTCTGAGGACCCAAAGGGGAGAAAGACCATTAGTAGGAAAGTCAAAGGACTTGGTATTTGAAAAGCAAAGTTTGCCCTGTTATATAGAAAAGTTTCTTAGATAAAGATGAGTCTCTCTTAATAGCTCTCTTCCTGGTAAAGTAGGCAGTTGAGGGCAAGGTTAAGAGCTTTTCCTGAATCTACTGGGTTTTGATTGCTTTTAACTCAAAATAATGCTCATGCCGAAGTAGTCCATCTTCGGGTGCCCTTCCTTTGGTCCCTACTCCTTCACTTCTCAGGGATTGGATTTTATTTCTCTGATCAAATATCCCAAAAGACATGTAATTTCGAAATTTTCTTTTTCCTTTTCTGCTTTTATGAGCTCAGATCTAATAAAATCACTTGTACTCTCTGTCCGCAAACATTTGACAGTTTGGTTCTGCTTTGTGATTGCATTTTGGAGAAGAGTAGGGTCTTTGTTCCATCAGTGGAAACATTGCAGTTGCTTCTCTTAAACCTTCCTGGAGAGTCTGTACAGCTCAGATAAATGCATCCTTTTGCTCCCCTTCAGGGAAACCATTTGCAGGAGGGACCCAGCAGGCTGGACCTCCCAGCCCCCAACCCCTTGGGCCTTCCCTGCTGATTCCTACAGGCCCTGGAGTGCGTGGCCTTTGTTCTGAAGACTGTCAGAAAGTCCGGAGTTTGGATCAGGACAAAGGAACAGTGTATGGGGAGAAGCAGGTGGAGAGGCAGGCAGTCCCCTGCCTCAGAAAGGCAACACCTTTATGACGTCAGGAGTTTATTCTAAATGCAGTGAGAAGTTATAGTTACAAGCTTACAAGCTCGGGGGTGAACATGGGGTATATGAATAAAGACACTTCGTGTCATGGGAATTGGCCCTAGTACTAAACATTTGCAAACTCTTTTGAGCCCCCCAAATTAAACCTCCTGTTTTACCAAACTTATCTCTAACCTCATAAATAAAAATGTAAGGTTAAAGGAAAATTACCTCTCAAAAAACAAATTGATTGTGCAAAATAAAAAAAATTAAAATTAAAACTGAGGAATTGTAATGAGGAAATGGTGCAGACCTGCTTTTAACCAAGGGGGAGGGACGAAGACAGGTCACTAGCAGGGATGAGCATGTCAGTCTATTGCAGAGACAAAATCACAAAGTTTTTTGGAGAACTTACAAATAACTGAAATTACCCTTCCTGACGACTCCCTTTTGCTCCTTTACTCAGTTCTTAGCCTGAGACAGAGGAGCAGTCCCCGAGCCAGGAGTCTGCTGGGCACACACGGCTAGCCCTTGGGGTCTCCAGTGGACATAAACAGTTTCACAGAATGAAAACACCTCGCGATAGTGATGGATCAGACAAACCAAGGCCACTCCCTAAATCATGTGTGGACACAGACAAAAGCAGGAACTGTCATCCAGATCACAAAACTGACCAGACATCTTATCCTGGCTAATGAGTGATAGCTGATTATTTATTTTTATTTTATTTTATTTTATTTTATTTTATTTTAAGTTTATTTATTTTGAGAGAGGGAGAAAGCACAAGCAGGGGAGGGACAGGAGAAGGAGACAGAATCCCAAGCAGACTCTGCCCCATCAATGGAGAGCGGGATGCAAGGCTCGAACTCCCAAAGTGCAAGATCATGACCTGAGCTGAGATCAAGAATCAGATGCTTAACCAATTGTGCCACCCAGGTGCCCCATGATGGCTGATTCTTGATCAGATATAGCTTTAGCCACCATCTGTTCTTTCCATATTCTAGGTATGAATTATCTAGATATTCAGTCATAGAAATAGCCCTACTGCGAATCCCTAGCAAAGCCCTGTGTCCTAAACATTCACGTCACCCCAAATCCTGTGAGACATTTCTACCCCTTTTACTGGGACATACCACAGTTCCCCATGGTGTGAATTGTGAAGGGTTAATACTCGACTTTGTTCAACTACAGCTGTGTTAATTAATTTACATAAGAAGGGTGGGGTCACTATTCCACAGACTCCAAATTTGCTTTTATAAACTCTACCTTGCTTTTGTTTTATAGACTAATCTGGTGATATGAACATTTCATCATAATGATATATCTCCCTTTATCTCTTATAATGCTCTTTACCTTAAGGTCAATTTAGTGTGATATTCATATAGCTACATAGATTTGGGGAAATTAGTATTTGCATGGTATATTTTACTCTCCGTCTATATGTATGTTTAAATGTATCTCTTTTTATTGGATAACACATTTTAATAAATTTTTCTTGAACTATAGTCAATTTACATTTAGTATAAAAATATGACACATTTGGGTTCTATTGTACCATAAAACATATGCTTTTTATTTGTTTTCCTGTTTTTTTTTTCTATTCTTGGTCTCTATTCTTTATTTTGCATCTATTATATTTTATTAATCTACTTTTCCCCACTTTACTAATTTAAAAGTGTTAAAAAAAAAAAAGAAAAGAAAACCTCAGGCCAAAAACTAGACCAGTTTCCCAAATCAGGGACTAATACCCAATCTAATTGCAGTTTCAACATCCCGCCAGAAATGTGGCCTTAACTGGTCATTCAGGAATTTTCTTGTCAGCACCAATTAGTTAATTTGTCACCAGGCCCTCTCCATTCCCCAAAGGAAGATAAATCGTCTGAATCATAAGATCCCCCATCCCTTTCCCCTAAAAGAAAATGACTCTGTCTGGGACAATCTTTTCTTTTCTTTTGCTAATAACTTCCTTGCCCCACCCTTCCTGTAAAATCTTCCATTTTGTACAACTTGGAGTCCCTCTCTACTTGCCAGTTAAGGTTCTGCCTGATTCTTGAGTCATTTAATAAAGCCAATTTCTTCAAATTTACCTGGTTGAAATTTTTAAACAGATTTTATGTAATTCTGTTCTCGAGGTGGTCAAGAAATTACAATGTGCCTTATTAATTTATTAATGTCTAAATTAAACTTATTTGCAACATCCTTGATAATAAAAAAAATTTAAAACACTTTACTTCCATTAACCATTTCAACTTATTTCTCTGTTTTATGTCTTTCAATTTTATCCTCCGTTTACAATTTTTTTATTAATTTTTAAAAATATTTATTTATTTTTGAGAGAGAGGGGAGAGAGAGAGAGAGTACAAGCAGGGGAGAGACAGAGACGGGGGAGACACAGAGTCTGAAGCAGGCTCCAGGCTCTGAGCTGTGAGCACAGAGCCCGACATGGGGCTCGAACCCACGAGCCGCTCAACACACTGAGCCACCCAGGAGCCCCATCTTATTTTTTTAAAAACTCAATATGATATTTTTCTGCTTGATGAAATCAATATCTGTCTAGATATTTCCACATATTTACTATTTCCTTTAGAATTTTCTTCAGATGAGAGTCTACAGGTGAAGAACTCTCCTAAGGTTTACTTGTTCTGAAAATATCTTTATTTTGCTCGTGTGCTTGATAGATATTTCATTCAACATAGGTTATAGGTTGACAGTTTTCCCCCAGCCAATGGATGGCCTTATTTTACTGTATCTTAATGCAGCTGAGAAGTCAGCTTCCAGTCTCACCTCTGCTCCTTTGAAGATAATCTATTATTTGTTTCGTTAACTGCTTTCAAGATATTCCCATTACTTTCTACTTTCTGCAGTTTTACAATGATGTACTAGGTATGTCTTTTTGAATATTTATTCCACTGGGGCACCTAGGTGGCTCAGTTAAGCATCTGACTCTTGATTTAGGCTCAGATCATGATCTCACAGTTTGTGGTTTCCAGCCCTGCGTTGGGCTCTGTGCTAACAGCAAAGAGCCTGTTTAGGATTCTCTGTCTCTCTCTCTCCCTTTGCCCCTCCCTTGCTCATGCTCTCTCTCTCTCTCTCTCTTTCTCTCTCTCTTAAATAAATAAATACACATTAAAAAATATATCCATAGGCCATAACTGACCAATGGGCTACTTATAACCAAGCATAGTTACCAAAAAAGGGAAATTTCTATACATCCTCATAACCTCCTCACCTTCCTGCTTTAATTTTTTTAATGTTTATTTATTTTTTTGAGACAGGGAAACAAGGTGTGAGCGGGGGAAGGGCAGAGAGAGAGAGGGAGACACAAAATGTGAAGCAGGCTGGAGGCTCTGAGCTGTCAGCACACAGTCTGACATGGGGCTTGAACCCATGAACCCTAAGATCATGACCTGAGTCAAAGTCAGACACTTACCTGACTGAGCCACCCAGACACCCCCTCACCTTTCTGCTTTAAATATAGCCCTGACCCACTACCTGGTTGCAGTCTTTCCCCTGCCATCCTGCCCACACTTCCTTGCACTGCACTCCTTGCAGTGTATTCAATAAGTTTCTATCTCTTTTGTTGCACTTTGGATGAATTCTTTTACCGCCTGAGTCACTGGCTTCCATCAATTGTTGACCCACATTTTGAGATCCCCATCTGATGGAAACAGACACCACAATGGATACACTCTAGTCATTGTCAAAGAAAAATAAAACTCATTTACATGAAAGGATACCTCTATGTACACAGATATAAATTATAGAAAGGAAAAAGTTACTGAAATTTCTGCACCCAATTCCAATGTTTGGGTCAGAGAGGGAGGGAAATTTCCCACACCAACAAGCAATTCTCTAACACCAGCTGGGTGTCCTACATTCAATCAAATTCTGACACTGTCTACTTGGAGATAGCCTCAGATCCTACAGGTTAAAAGCTCAGTCCTCCAAGTCTGCCTCTACCCCCCAGTTCAGACACCAATCATAATCTAGGTTCTCACCTGGGCTTCTCACTAACTGGCTGTAGATTGGAGGTTCTTACAACCCCATTTGGGTTTGATTAATTTTCTAGAGTGACTCGCAGAATTTAGGGCAATATTTTCTTCCTAGGTCACTGAGTTATTATAAAAGGGTAATACAAGTCAGGAATACCCGGATGGAATGGAGCTAGAATTGCATGGAGCAAGGTATGAAGAAGGGGTATAGGGTTTCCATGATCTCTGTGGGCACACCACTCCCCCAAAATATCATGTGTTCACCAACCTGGAAGCTTTTCCAACCCTGTCCTTTGGAATTTTGTGGAGGCCTCATTACATGTGAATGATTGATGAAATCATTGGCCATTAGTGATTGATCAACCTCCAACCCCTCTCCCCATCCTAGAGGTCTGGGGGGCAGGACTGAAAGTTCCAATGCTCTAATCATATGGCTGGCTCAGCTGGCACCCAGCTCCCATCCTTTGGCAAGGTCCAAAAGTTGCCTTATTAACATAGCAAAAGACACCTTGACCACTCTCTCACTTAGGAAATTCCAAGGGTTTTGGGAGATCTGTGCCAGGAAGGGGGTCAAAGACCAAATATATATATGTATTATAAATCCCAATATCAGTTAGACAGACAAAAGGGAACAAAAACTTGCAAAGGTTACTTGGGGGAGGGGGAGGGTTTAGAGGTAGAGAAGAGAGAAAGGGGGACTTCCTCTGTCTACCATTGCCTTAGAAGTACAGTAAAACCTTGGTTTGTGAGCACAATTCATTCTGGAAGCATGCTTGTAATCCAAAGCACTTATATATCAAAGCAAATTTCCCTGTAAGAAATAATGGAAACTCAGATAATTCATTCCACAATCCAAAAATATTCATATAAAAATGATTACAATTCTGTAATATAATACAAAGTAATAAAGAAAATACAAAAAATAAAGAAAAATAAACAAATTAACCTGCACTTACCTTTGAAAACCTTCGTGGCTGGTGTGAGGGAGACAAGAGAGAAGAGGGTTATTGTGTAGGACGACTTTCACTATCACTAACAGAATCACTGGTATCTATTGGCTCAATGGAATCTTTTGCTTTTTGTGCAACTTTAACAAGGAACCTATTCAATGACCCAGAATGAAGCAAATCTTACTCTTGTATGGAAAAGCAAAGGACTGTCCATACATGCTTTGAAGTAACAAAAAATACACTAGTGCCTATTGTGGGCAACTTTTAAAGTTCTGAAAAATCACTGATTTCTGTCAAACACCGAGGCCTGAGATCAAGCATCCAAGTATGGGAGACGATCACCCACAGAGAAAGAGAGGGAAGAACTATTGGCTCAGTTGTGATCATGTGACATTTGGTGCCATGTACTACTCGTGTTGCAAGACATTGCTCATTTATCAACCTAAAATTTATTAGAAATGTTTGCTCGTCTTGTGGAAGACTCACAGAGCAAATTATTCACAATCCAAGGTTTTGCTCTACTTGAAATCTCTGTAGCAGTAAGTCCTCATATATTACTTAGGTGATACAATTAAGCAACATTTTTAAAGAAAAATCGGGAAAGGGACACCTGGGTGGCTCAGTTGGTTAAGTGGTCAACTTTGGCTCAGGTCATGATCTCGCAGTTCGTGGGTTCGAGCCTTGCTCAACAGCTCAGAGCCTGGAGCCTGTTTTGGATTCTCTGTCTCCCTCTATCTCTGTCCCTCCCCTGCTCATCCTCTCTCTCTCTCTCTCTCTCTCTCTCTCTCTCTCTCTAAAAAGTAAATAAAGATTTAAACAAATTTTAAAAACATAAAAATTGGGACAGAATTCCCCAGTTACTAGCAAAATGATAGTTGCCTTTCAGAGTTGATACGAAGGTGCAATCAGTCACGCATGGAGTCAGTCACGTGACTGAGTTCCCGAGGTGCCAGGTACCAGCAAGCCAGGTATCTCCTAACATGACAGAGCTCTCATCGTGATGGGAAAGACGTGATAAACAACTAAGCCACAGTCACTGTGGATGGAATTAAGTTGGGTAAAGGTGCCCTAAGGGAGGGTGCCTGGGGAGCCCCACTGCACAGAACGGCCTCCTTGGGGAGGCGAAGCCTAAGCTGAGGCCCCAAGAGTGATGAGCCTCCCCCTTCCTGGGAAGAAGAAGGAGCAGACTCAGGGGGAGAGCAGGGCATGTTCCAGAGAGAAGAACCTTTCCAGTACTGCATAACTGAGAACAGTCTCCCAGAGCTGGTGAGGTGTCAGCTGGGTAAATTCCCAGACACCAGCGCAACAGGGCAGGCGGGTTTGAACACGGTCAGAGGAGTTTCGTAGGCTACACCGCCATGTTCAACTGCCTGCAGGGCCAGTCTGACCCTAAATGCAGTAAATTTGGAAAACATTTCTGGCTGACTCCGTGAAGGCCTGCCGCCCTTCCCTAGCCGATTTCCAAACCGCCTTTCCATCCCATGTTCCATGTTTTCCCTTTCCTACTTTCCAGCGGTAAGGGATTAGTAAGCCCTGCAATGCTTCTTTATGCCAGAGCATCATTTTTCATCCCAAGGGTTGCGAACACCTGCAAGGATGACTCAGGAGAGGCGAGGAGACAGGGCTTTCTGGCAGAGGAAGGTGGGAGCTGAGAAACAGGGTCATACTGTTTCCACTCTCCCTGAAGTTACTGGAGCAGCCTGATTGTATTTCCTCTGGATGCTGGTCTATGTCTCTTCCTGACTGTCCTGTGTACTTACACAGGCAGGAAGGAAGGAGAGAAGGGGCTCTCGGCAGGCTTCCATTTGCATCCTTAAGGCATCGGAGGCTGCATCGCTGATGCAGAACCCCCATCAGGGCATCCATTCCTGGGAGGGTCTGGGGCTCCTGTACCCAGGGCTCTGAAGGAATATTCAGTTGGCATTTTCTCTAAGGCCACTTTCTATTCTAAGTCAATTATTGCTCTACTCATCAAAGACCAGAGTCATCATGTTCTAATGGAAAGCATGGTTTTTGATTGGATGTCAGATATGCCTCAGCCCAAAGCCCCTCACCTGAGATTCTGTTGCTTATTTCAGAAACATTAACATGAGAAAATAGATGTACGGTAATTCAGCTCGTGCTGTGATAATAGCCCAAGTTTCAGTAGTTTACAACCCAAGCATACATTTCTCATTTGGAGTTTTGCAGGTTTCTGGGCTGGGCTCCAGATGCCTTCTCACTTGGGGACGTAAGGGGAAGGAGCGGCGCCTCCGTGGGATATGCTGTTCTCACCGTGGAAGACACAGTGGGTAGGAGAAACTTGGGCTTGGAACTAGCACACTGTCACTTCAGCCCACATTCCACAGTCCAAAATAATTCCCATGTGAAGGGAGAGAAGAATAAATGTTTGCTTAACAATAATACAATTGCCACACTAAGCCAGGAACATGTCAGGTCCTCCAAAGGTGTTAGCCTCCACCTCTCTCCCCATGCCTACAGTAGGATTCAATGAATGCATGGCCGGAAAGATAAGCCAGCCCTATTGCCAGCCCAACTTTGAATGTCAACCCTCTGGCCAGTGTAGTGTCCATTCTGGCCCCACAACCTTGACCTTCATCCCAGCCTTAGTGCCCCGAGCATCGCACTTGTCTCAGCTTCCTCATCCTTTCCAGACCCTCACTGCGTTCTTCTGTGTGAAGTACCACCTAACCCTGTGTCCTGACAGCTGGTGGTAGCCCCCACTTTCCACCTTCTCCATGATCCCAAGAAGCCGTGGACCATGTAGCTTCCTGCCATTCCAGTCCCTTGTGAGATCTGATTGCTAGGCCCATTGTGAATGTATAGACAAGAAAATGACATCAATCACCAACTTCTTTGTCATTGAAAACGAAGACCACTGAGCCTAAGCTAGCAAAATAGGTGAAAACATAGTCTGTAGTCATATGGTCATATCATATGGCTATCTTTAGGTATAATCATATGCATTTTAACAAATTCTGGTTCTCAAATTAATTCTCAGTGATATTATTGTGGAGGTTAGGAGAGAGTGTGGGGTGGGCACAAGAACTAGTTGGCATCCTGGCCTAATACGAGGAGGAAAATTTATAATAAGTGAGATTGTGAGGACTTTGAATATCACTTGCTCCAAGACTCTTATTTTACAAATGAGAAAATGGAGAGGTACAGAGAAGAACTTTCTATAGTAAATTATGACCAGAAACCAAGCCTCCTGAGTCTTGGGCCAGACCTCTTTTCACTCTATCAGAGCAAAGTGGAAGAAATCTTTAGGCTACCAAATATCCTGAACCCCAGAACAGGCTGTAAGAGGGTGGCTATGTTAATTTAGTCTTTGATTGAGGAAAAATACGTAAAATGGGGCCCAATGGCACAGACAAGGGCATCAGAAGCAGTGGGCATTGTCCAGGGGTGGACAGCCTTTGGGCTTCAGACAGTTTGGCCTTAGGTATAAAATACAGTCCTGCCTGGGGGCATTCACGATCTTAAAGGGACTGTTTCAAGACATTGAGACTTTGGCTGCTTTCTGAGGACTTTTCTTTCCTTGCTACTGATTATGAGGATGGTGAGAACAAAGGCCTGAGCAGAGCACAGATGTTGATGGTGGTGCTTTCCTTGTTCATATAGCCAAAGTCTTGGGAAGTGAGTGATCCTCACAGTCATCTTGTGATGGAATGATATGTCATCATCAGGAATTTCTAAAGGCATTCCTTGTGACAATGGAGAACAATTCAGTACATGCAATAAATTGCTACTCCTAGATTTTCAGTCTAATTATCAAATCATTATGATCAGCAGGAAATTCTCTGAAAAAAAAAAAGTTTCCTGTATATTTTAGTAGAATGAGCTGTCCCCTGTATAGAATTATTGAGTCAGAGTCATGGTGTCTACAAGCCCTTCCACAGGAATAAAACAAAAAGAAAGAAGAAAATAAGGAGCAAAATGGATGAATGGATGTTAATGGATTTCAACAATATTGTCAAAAGATATTTAGGAGGGACAGATATGCCACGTGCCATCCACCAAGACCAATGGATGCATGAGCCAGTGCATAGGTGAGAGATTTCAGTACCCACAGGTGAATTGACTTGGAATGTTCTGCCCTTCAACTGGCATTGACTCGCAACATTTTAATATTGATTATAAACAGTTAGTGTTCTTCAATGCCCAGTAGCCAACAGTCTATTTGTAGAAATTCTGTGAATCTTTTTGCAAAGAATATTTGTTTTATGCAAACAAGTTAGCTCTGCATAAATCTATATTTTATTTTTCTGGCATGGCGTTCGATGGAGATTAGTGGGGAGTGGCAGGAGGTGGGAGCCCAGTCTCTCAGGCTGAGCACTTCCATGCATTAGTAATGCGTGCAGAATCTAGCAACAGTTTACTGAACACTTACTTGACACCACACACTGTGCAGAGCATGGAGGGAGCATGGTGTAGATATCTTTGCCCACAGCAGCTATTGTGAGCAATGTTTCATTGCTAGCACTGCACCCGTTTCACAGAGTTTAACTAAACAGACTGTGAGGTTAAGTGGCTTCCTAAATCAGCTTCTGACTGGGCCAGAAAGCCAGAGCCTTGACTCTTTTGATGGTTTGAGTCTTAAAAATTATTCCCATTGCAGCTTGTTGTGATTAACTTCTGTGGAGTCTCACTAGCAAGGAGGACATTGGCTAGTCTGATGCAAAGCAAAATGAATTAAAGCTTAAAATTCCTTTTAGAAATTTCTTATGTGAACCAGAAATCTGGGCTCGCTTGCAACTATGAGTATTGCCTTCCCACCCTGTGTGAGTCACTTCTGGGCCCACAGGTGTCTGGCCTCTGCAGCCAGAAGGGTCCTTCCTCAGACACTCACATCCCCACGCTGGCCTTTGTGAGGCCACAGTCAAAGTATGTGGAGGTTTACAAAGGAAACAGGGGACATCTGAGGCCCATAAGCCAGTGTAACCTTGAGGTTTTTAAACTGTGGTAAGAAACACATAACACAACATTTTTGCACTTTAATCATAGCAAACAGAGGCATATTTGCTCTGCACATTTTCGAGCTGTGACTATTTTTTTCTAGTTAATGTTGGGCCTTGCACTTTGAGCCCATCTGAGAGTCCTGGAGCATTTTAAATCTCCAGGAAAGTTTCTAAAAGCTGTCTTATTGCCCCAGGGACACTGCAGAGAGATAAAGAGCTGCCTTCGAGAGGTGTTTTAATTTCTTTTATTACTTTTTAATGGTGATAAAATACCATCTTTACCATTTTTAAGTGTACAGTGAGTGGCATTAAGTACACTCACATTGTTGTATGGGGGATTCAACATGAATCACCCTGGAAATGCCACTTTGGCATGGAGATTATCTTGAGCTGAAAACAGTCAAAGACCAAAAGACTCAGGAAAAACTTTGACCTTCCCCATAAATGTCTAAGAGAATTTTATTTATTTATTTATTTATTTATTTATTTATTTATTGGTTGTCAAATGATCCTTTATTAAAATATTTTCCTTTGTAGTCCTTAACGAGCTGGGCATTCCACTGCACCACTATTGATGTCATCCATGATGTCATGAGGGCGGTAGCCATCAACATTGCAGCCCACAGATTGGGCGGTTCCCAGAATCTCTTTAACGGGTCCAGAGAGTTCCCTGGCTAAAGATCAGTGCTGCATCTGTCAGCCAATGTCGACAATCTTATCAAAAGTGATATTTCCACTGTGCTTAATATTTTACTGCTTCTTTCTGTCTCTCAGTAGTTCCTTGAGGGCTTTGATAATCAGGGCAGAGGCAGAAGGTATCGCTGTAATCTGGGCCTGTCTGTTCTGAATGGTCAGTTTCACTGTAATCCTCAAATCCTTTCAGTCACCCATCACCTTGGAGTTGTCATCACCAACGTTTTTTGGAGACAGAGCCAGTGGGCCCAACTTCGGGGCCAGGGCAGACATGGCACCGACTTCACCACTGGTGAACCTCACGTATACGACTTTGATTTTATTGGGGTTGAATTTAGGCAGCATGGTAGAGGCAGTTGGTGTCAGATGAACCCAGATTAGGGACAACCAAAGACTGTTGTACCGTGGCCTCCTCTGAGCTGAAAGCCAAAAGCTGTTTTTATTTTTTTCTAAGTTTATTTATTAATTTTGAGAGAGAGGAGAGAGAGCGCGTGAGAGAGCAAGAGCAGAGCAGGGGAGGGGAAGAGGGAGGAAGAGAGAGAATCCCCAGCAGAGCTCTTAACTGACTGAGCCACCCAGGCACCCCATCGAAGAGGATTTAGATAGAGGACCTGCTCCAGGAAGGAGCTATCACCATAGATAACTATTGTATTAAACATGAATGAGAGGTAGCAGATAGGGGAAAATTTTTTTTTTACATTTTTTAAAAATGTTAATTTACTTTTTGAGAGAGAAAGAGCATGAGTGGGGAGGGGGACAGAAAGAGGGAAACACAGAATCTGAAACAGACACAGGCTCTGAACTGTCAGCACAGAGCTGGGTATGGGCTTGAAACCACAAACTGAGAGATCATGACCTGAGCCAAAGTTGGTCACTTAATGAATGGACTGAGCCACCCAGGTGCCCCAGACAGGGAAGAATTTTTAGCAAAGTCCTTTGTTAAAATTCCTCTCTGTCCCATTATTTCTGAATAGCCTAGCAAACATTTGTTTATCAAACATTTACCCCTTTTCATATTCCTGTGCATTGTTTTCCTTCCCTTAAAAATCTCAGACTCCAATCCCCTTTTCCTTAGTTCAGGATGACTTACACACCTCACTTTTGCCTGTCTTAGGAATTTCATGTTTTTGTGGACTCCCCATATGTACACAATTAAATGTTACTTTATCCAGTTAATCTGTCTTATGTCAACTTAATTCTTAGGCCTACAGAAGAACCTTGAAGGGCAGGTAAAGTTTTTCCTCCCCACATGTGCAACCATCACCACCATCCATCTCCAGAAGTTTCCAAATGAAAACTCTGTACTCATTAAACACTAACACTTGAATATTCTGACACTAACAAGCATTCTGCTCCCAATTCCAGGGTGTGGGTATTTTCCTCACACCAAGCAATTCTGACATCAAATGATTCCCTTGACCCCTCCTCAGATTTTATTAATTTCCTAGAACGGCTCACAGAACTCAGGAAAACATTTACCTACTAGATTACCAATTTATTATAAAAGTATATAACTCAGGAATAGCCAGATGAAAGAGATGCATATAGCAAGGTATGTGGGAAGGATGTGGAATTTTCATTCCTCTCCAGGCTCACCACTCTCCCCAAATTGCCACGTGTTCTCCAAACCAGAACTTCTCTGAACCCCACTCCTTTTTGGGTTTTCATGGACGCTTCATTACATGATCACAGTTGATTAAATCATTGGCCATTGGTGATCGATTTAACCTCCAGCCTCATATCTCTCCTGGAGGTCAGGGGAATGGAACTGAATGTTTCAACCCTCCGATCACATGGTTGATTCTCCTGGCAACAGGCCCCATCCTTAGGTGCTTTCTGATAGTCACTTCATTAACATAACAAACCACACCTTGATTGTTTTCACTGTTTAGGAAATTCCAAGGGTTTAGGAGCTCTGCCTGTGGCATGAACAGAGAAGATCATATATATATATATATGTTTCTTATATAAAGCACAATATCAGAGTGATTTATAAAGAGAACCCTTCTTCCCCCAGTCCCTGGCAACCACCACTCGACTTTCTGTTTCTATGAATTGTATTTGACTACTCGAGGTGCTTCATTTAAGTGGAACCATATAATATTTGTCCTTTTGTGATTGGCTTATTTCAGTTAGCATGATGTCTTTAAGTTTGATTCAGGTTGTTGTATAAGTCAGAATTTCCTTCCCTTTTAAGGCTGAATAATACTTCACTTTATAAATAAGTAAACAAAATAAAATTCAAATCTCTTGGTGGGATAAGAGTCAGCAGGGTGGAAAAGGAAGATCAGAGATCCAAGAGAATCAGAGACAGCAATCCTCCGGAATCCAAATAAGGACTTTGTTTTCCTCTTTCCCTGAGGAAAGGATGGCAATCATTTCAAATGTTAAAGAATGAGTGCCAATTTGGAAGAGAACAGAAAATATGCTTTGAGATGTGCTATTTAAGAATCCATTGCTAATCTTAGTAAGAACAATTTTATTCCGTTAATTATGAAGACAGATGCCGGATTGCAAAGGTTGAAAGAGGTCTGATGAGCATTTGGAAACAGTGAGAAGTAGTTAACTTCTCTTTTGAGAAGGTCAAGGTGCACAGGAGCAGGAGAAAGCCGGGCTATGGCCACATAGGAGACTGGCGATGAGAGGAAACTAATGTCAGTTTGAGGTTCTAAACATCATCTTGTTTAATCATCAAAGCAATTCTCCTATGTTGAGAATTCTGTTTAATTCATTTTCAGATGAAGAATCTGAGCATCAAGATGTTTAATCAAAATTAGAACCCAAGACCCTCTCACTCCAGAATACTGTGTCACATGCCTGGAGGTTGTTTGTTTCAGGATGGGCAGTGGAAAGATGCTTATAGATTATGGGGAGCAAATCCTCTGTTGTGTCTATTTCATGCACACCCTTTGACTACCTCTTGTATTTCCTCATCTGGTCTCCTGATATGCTGACTTCAACACTCTTGCAGCCTCCCAGAACAGAAGTACATCAGCTCTACCATCTTTTCATTGTGTCTCCCTCCCACCCCCATCCTTCCTTCCCAGTATGCATTGCAGTCAACCTACCTAACCACTTCCCTACTGGCACCTCCTCTCCTGCCTCCCTGGTTTAGTCTTGCTTGCTTGACAACACCCATGCAGGTAAGTGTCTGGACAAAAATGTACACCTACTCATGACAGCAAGTCCCATGTGGACCTTTACAAATGAAGAGCAGTCATGCCGCTTTTCTCCTCTATTCAATTTCTTACTCACTGAGGTGACTCTCACACACATCTCTTCCCCATCCTCAATTTTTGCTGAAGAACTTTCTTCCTATTCAACTGAGATTAAATTTAGCAACACAGATAACATTTGTGACCTTGTTATGAGGACTTTCTATGGAGTGCTGAAATTAAAGTTGAATTATGATGGGTTTATGAGAGAACAGAAGGAGAGAAATTGGAGACAGTAGGTACAGACAAGTCTTTCCTGGAGATTTGTGACAAAGCTCAAGAAAAGGAGCAAAGGTTGCGAAGGGAAGAGGGGACAAAGTAATTTATCTAAGTGCTGATGATACAGTAGTGCATAAAACCCCTTCTCCCAATCCATAGAATCCTCACTCTTGGGCTTCTCAAACCCTCCCAAAAGAGACCCAGGAATGAGGAGGTAAGAATTGGAGGGAAGATCTCTGGAAATCAGGGATTTCCTTCCCAACTAAAAACAACACTCCAGTTCCACTCATTCCTTCACTAAAGGAAAGCTCCACAGATGGATTCTGGATTATACAGGAGGCACCATTCAGTTGTTAGATACTCCCTGTCACCTATGTGTTTCCTTAGCTTGTTTGTCTCTCTGGGCTGGATCAAACTCAAAGCCAGGTATGGCTTGAATTTGTTTGGTTTTGGTAAGTGGGTAATTAAAATGAGGTTCAGCCATTAGCAATGAATATACTTTGTCATTCTACTCCCAAGGATGAATCAGGACTCTGAATTGACCATGCCATTGAAAGCAATTCCAAATGTACTCTGCTGTTCCCCAACCCTTTGGGGAGAAGTATCAGGATGAGGAAAGGCATACTTTGTGTAGTAGATCCTTTCCAATCATTACTTGAGGGATCATGGAGAAGCCATGGGTGAAGGGAGCAAGAAATTGGGAGAGAAGAATCTGGGAAAATGGGCAGAGGCCCTGGTGTCAGGTTAAGATGATGGGATTTTATTTTAAGGTAAGATAAGAGCATTAAGTCATTTTTAAGGAGGGAAGTGCCATGATCAGGACTTAGTTTAGAAGGATTACTCTTAAGATATGCCTTGGAAATGTTAAAGGACAAAGTGAGATGATCAGATTTTCCTTTTAGAAAGAATCACTTGTCTAAAAGGAGCTAACTGGAGGCCTAGAGGTATCTAAGGAGGGCACCAATTTAAGGGTGTTAAGTAAAAGAGTGACAAGATGAGATATACATTTTGAAAGAATTACTCCTCTAAAGAAGTTTAAAAAAGTATAAATGGACAAGTAAGTGGGGAGCCAGAGGAAACTTGGAATCATAATAAGAGCTAAGGCCTCCACCATGTCCTCCATCCGCTTCATTTGCCAGTGCTGCAGGCAGCCGCTGAAGCTGAGTCAGTCCTTGGAGACCTTGGGTCTTGAGATCACCCAAGAACCTACAGCTTCCACACTCCCAGCTCAGCAGGAGGCAGAAGAAACCCTGGAGAGAGGCCCTGCCTCCAAGGCAGAGACGGATAGTACCTCCTGTTCCACCCTCCCTGGTGATGATGATGGCAAAATGTCCATGGACAGTTCTAGTAACTTCATCTTACTTGGAGAGTTTGCCCCTATGAGTATGGTCAGTAATTTCCAGAAGACTGCTGGGGACATTTTTGACATCCTGACTGGTGAAACAGATGTGGACCACCCCCTGTGTGAGGACTGTACTGACAAACTTTTAGAGGAACTGGACACCCAACTCATTCTCACAGAAGTGGAGAACCAGAACTACAAACATTGGAGCAGGAGACTACATAAGGAGGAGCTGGAGACACTGCAGAAGGAGGTAGAGACACTGCAGGAAGAGCTGGAGGGCCTGGAGCTGGAGGAGATGAGGCTGGTCCAGGACCTGGACAAGGTGGAAAAGAACCGAGAAAGAGTAGCAGGGGATCTTGAGGCAGCCCAAGCAGAGACTCCAATGCTGGACCGGCAGGATGAGCAGTACTGGAGGGACTACAGTAACTTACAATGGCAGCAACTGGAACTGCAGGATGAGCTGACCAGCAGGAGGAACCAGCTGGCACACATCCAGATGCAGTGGGACCGGCTGCAGAAGACCAACGTCTTCAGTGCCACCTTTGAGATCACGCATGATGGCCCTGTGGGCATCATCAATAGCTTCAGATTGGGCTGCCTCTCCACTGTTCCCGTGAGCTGGAATGAGATCAACATGGCCTGGGGACAGACAGCCTTGCTGCTCCATGCCCTGTCCAACAAGATTGGGCTGGAGTTTCAGAGGTATCGACTCTTCCCCTGTGGAAACCGGTCCTATCTGAAGTCTTTAACAAATGACACCATTGTGCTTCCATTGTTCTGCATCTCGGGGCAACGTAATTGCTTGGATGTCAAATTTGACCTCGCAATGATGGCTTTTTTGGACTGCATGCAGCAGTTCAAGGAAGAGGCCGAGAAAGGTGAGCAGGGTCTCTGCCTGCCCTGCAAGATTCATGTGGAGAATGGCCTGATGGAAGACTCTGGAAGCACTGGTGAGTTATATTCCATCAGAACCCGCTTGAACACGGAGGAGCAGTGGACAAAGGCACTCAAGCTCATGCTTATAAATTTCAAGTGTACTCTTGCTTGGGTCTCTTTAAAATATTGTCAATAATAACTTTTTCTCCTATGAGGGAGAGGGAGATTTTTTTGCTTTAAACTATTTGTGAACATATCAGAAATTATAAAATTGAAAGAGATAACATGCTTATTGTAAAAATTAATGGCAACACAAGCATTAATTGTTCAGAGCAAACCAAAAGCCATTACTATCTTCTCTTGCGTATCTTTATCCTCCTTTTCTCTCTTCCTGGACAAACATCCTTCCCCACCTGCACAAACATCCAAAATGGTAGCAAAGATTAAATCACAAGATTACCAGATTACTAGTGCAAAAAAGGGCTCAAGAGGGGCACCTGGGTGGCTCAGTCACTTGGGCGTCTCACTTTGGCTCAGGTCATGATCTCACGGTTCGTGGGTTCAAGCTCCATGTTGGGCTCTGTGCTGACAGCTTGTTTCTGTGTCTTCCTCTCTCTCTGCCCCTCCCCCACTCTCACTCTGTCTCTCAAAAATAAACATTTTAAAAAGGGCTCAAGAGATAGAGGGAAAGCGCTGGGGTGGGGCTGGAGGAAGGGAGTGGAAAGGAGAAAGCTGAAGTCTTCATAAAAGTGTCTGCATCACTAATGTATATAGTGGGACTTTGCGGGGATGGTGAATAGTCAAAGATTAAGTTTTTGCTGCAATATATAGTGTTAACCCCTCCTTCATCCCTGAGAAACTTTGAATAAACTTCTATACATTCTTCAATGACTTAAAGTGAGAAGTGTGTCATATTGGGCTATGCCATTATATTGAGACTGACCTGGTGGGGTGTGTGGCCAGAGAGGATGGCAACTGGCTGATAGGTCAATCCAATCATTAGTTAAGAGTCATCAGGTACATTCTTAGAGATCTGAAGATTTAAAAGGAGTCAGTTAAAGGACTTTTTAAAAATGCAAGTTGTGGGGTGCCTGGGTGCTCAGGTGGCTAAGCCTCCAACTCTTGGTTTTGGCTCAGGTCATGATCTCAAGGTCCGTGAGTTTGAGCCCTGCATCAAGATCAGTGCTGACAGCTCAGAGCTTTCTTGGGATTCTCTGTATCTTTCTCTCTGTCCCTCCCCATGCCTCTCTCTCTCTCTCTCTCTCTCTCTCTCAAAATAAACATTAAAAAAAATGCAAATTGTAACATCATTCGCCTGCTGCTCCATTGCTCTCAAGACAAAATTCGACCCTGGGTCTCTCCATGTCTCCAGGCTCACCTCAAACTTCTTCCAGCACCTTATTTCCAATACATGCTAAGTCCAAACTTCCTCTGCCTTTTGCCCAAGCTCTTCTAAAGTCTAAGCCTATGCTGAAATACCATGTAGGTATTAAGATGTTAAGAGAGGAATATTTAATTAACATAACATTTAATGACAATGCTGGTATAAATATATTAAGTAAAAAGATCAAGTTATAAAACATGAAAACTCAGAAAAGCAGAAAAAATCCAAGAAAATTTATTCCTTGAATATAAAGGTACTCCCATAAGTTTTCGGTTTTAAAAAAACTCTCCATTTGAGATTAGAAAAGAGACAGGATATTGGTTACCGATTATCATCATTTCTATTTCATATGTGTTGGTAATCCTAGTCGGTGCAGTAAATAAAAAATTAAGGGCATAGAGATTAGAAAGGAAAAAATAAAAGCTATTTTCATATGAAATAACTACAACAAAATTGAAATAAAACAACAGATAAATCATTAGAATTAATAAGTGAATTCAGAATTCAGTGACTACAGGGGCGCCTGGGTAGCTCAGTCAGTTGAGTGTGTGACTTCGGCTCAGGTCATGATCTCTCGGTTTGTGGGTTCGGGCCCACATAGGGCTCTATGCTGACTGCTCAGCCTGGAGGGTGTTCAGATTTCTGCCACTCCCCTGCTCATTCTGTCTCCCTCTTTCAAAAATAAACTTTGAAAAAATTTTAAAAAAAGAATTCAGTGACTACAAAGTCAATACAAAAATAAAATGTATTTTTCTATAAAGGCAACAATTATAAAAAGACTTTTAAAATAGTTCGAATTGTCAAATACCTAAGAATAATCTGACAAAAGGCCCTTAGCATAAAAAATGTTATCAATTGGCCATAGAGCAAGAGTTGACAATTTTTTTTCTTTAAAAGGCCAAATAGTAAATATTAGGATTTTTAATCCATGTGATCCTTGTTGCAACTACTCAATTGTAGCAACTACTCAATTGTGCTGTTAAAGAGTAAAACCAGCTACAGCAAATACACAAATGAATGGGCATAGCTGTGTTCTAATGAGACTATATTCGTTGAAACAGTAGGCTGGATTTGGCCCTTGGACCATATTTTGCTGCCCCTTCATCTAGATGATAGCTTTCATGGAGTCATGGATTATGGCCATCTCGTTTACACTGCGTCCCTGTCTGCACAATGCTTGCCACTAGTCAACGCTCAATGCATACTTGAATTAGTAAATCATTGAATTATACTGAGTGGTGGGATTATAGGCAATTTTTTCTTCTTCGTGGTTTATAAATATTCTCTGGTGTGTATGTGTTTGTCTTATAATAAAAGAAATTGAGAGATATGACTAGACATCAAGTTAACCTGCTGTTACATCATTCTCTCTCATTTTGTGACCATCCATCTCCATCCCTGCCCTCCCACCCTCCACCACTAAATTTCTCATTCAGGCACATATTTTCCAGTGAAATCATTTGAAAGGCAGAAACTACTAGACCAAAGAGATTTTAGGCACCTGAAATAAAAGGTAAATCAGTTTTTAGATTTTCTTTTCTTTCTACGTGTGTGTGGTAAGAACACTTAACATGAAGTTTACGTTTTATTCGATTTTAAGTGTGTAGTATAACATTGTTAACTATAGACACAATGTTGTACTGCTAATCACTAGAACCTAATCACCTTGCACAATTGAAACTCTACCTGTTGGAAAGCAACTTCCCATCTCCCTTCTAGTCCCTGGCAACCACTGTTCTACTCTATGCTTTTATGTGTCTCTTAGATACCTCATAAAGGTGATGTCATAACTATGGAATTATAGGGCAGTATTTGTCCTTCTGTAACTGACTTAGATAACTCACTCTTATTTATTGGTTTATTTATTATTTTTAAAATTTGTTTTATTTTGAGAGAGACAGAGACAGTGTGAGTGGGGAAGGGGCAGAGAGAGAATTCCAAGCAGGGTCTGTACTGCCAGCACGGAGCCTGCGTGGGTTTTGAACTCATAAAACTGAGATCATGATCTGAGCCAAAACCAAGAGTCAGACACTTAACCAACTGATCTACCCAGGCACCCCTATTTATTTATTTTTTTTAGTTTATTTGAGAGAGAGAGTGCATGAGCACAGGAGGGGCAGAGAGAGAAGGAGAGAGAAAGAATCCTAAGCAGGCTCCTCACTGTCAGCACAGAACATAATGTGGGGCTTGAATTCAGGAATCATGAGGTCATGACCTGAGCCAAAATCAAGAGTCAATGCTCAACCAACTGAGCCACCCACATGTCCCAATAAATCACTTTTGGAAAAGAGATATTGTGGGGTGATGGGGTAACTTAGTTGGTTAAGCATCCAGCTCTTGATTTCTGCTCAGGCCATGATCTCAGGGTTCATGGGATTGAGCCCCACATCAGGCTCCATGCTGACAGTGCAGAGTCTGTTTGGGATTCTCTCTCTCCCTCTCTCTGCTCCTCCCCTGCTCATGTCTCTCTCTCAAAATAAATAAAACTTAAAGAAAAAGACCTTCTGCTCTCCTCAAAGTGAGATCTGGAACAGCTGCACCAGCATCACTTAAAATCATGCAAGAAATGCAAACTTTCAAGCCCACTCCAGTTTTACTTAATCACAATCTTTATTTTAATAGTGGGAGATGAAGACAAAGTCATGGTCATGGAACAGCCATGGAACATGGAACATGCTGGGGCTCAGCATCGACAGGGCTGGAACTCAGTGTGTATAGGGGTAGGGGCAAGGGTTGTTGCTGAGGGAAGGTAGAAAGACAGGAAAGAGCACTGTCTTGGAGGCCATCAATTCCTTGCCAAGGAGTTTAAATTTCTAGTCAGTGCAGAGCTACCCATCCCCACCCACCTTGGCCATGACAGATAAGTCCCCAGAAATCAGATTCACTTTTGGAAGCAGCGTAGACTATAGAGGATTGAACACTGGTCAAGTTTGCAAGCAGGAGTGGGGTATCCTCAAGAACACTAGCCCTACCCATGAAATGGCAGGTGACAGAGGATTAAGCAAATAACAGAAGTGAGAAAGAAAAAAGGGGAAGAGGTTTCCAGACAAGCAAGAGAAGAAAGACAATTAGGAGGTTTTTGTTGGTTTTGACGAGAGAATTCTCAGCAGTGAGGCCGAGATCCAGCTGGCAGTAGAAGGAAGAGTGAAAGGAAAAGAATTGGAGACAATCAATGCAGCCAATTCTTTGAGACCTTTGGCCATTGGGACAAGGACATAGATGAAGCAGAAGCTTTGAAATGGGACAAATCTGGGAATTTTTATAGTATAAGAGGACAGTTGTAGTAGGGGAATAATACAAACACAGTGTGTGCATGACATAAGTTGATTATGTGAGACAAGAAGGTAGAAGTCTAACCATGAAGGAGGTTGGGAGGACTGCTCTTGGACAGGAAGAAATATGTCCCTGAGACAAGATGGGAGAGGTTGCAGATACAGATCATTTGTGGCAGGAGTGTGGGGTGTTAACAGGAAGCAGTTCAGGCAGCTTTGAGGAGGTTGGTGGAGGGATGGTGCACATGGTGGGTGAACCAGGATTGTGAAGGAAACTGTAAACCAAGTTCCAAAGCCTGCAGCAAGTGAGGGGGAGTGTGGGCCACGGAGGAAAGGTGGAAGAAGATGGGAAGTTTATCATAGAGTAGGAACATAAAGAGGACTGCAATGAGATTCACGACCAGAAGGAAGAATCGGAAGAAAGACAGACAGTGGAGGGAAGTGTGTGGTCATGTTGTGTACGAGAGAGCTCTCAGAAGTGCTGGTGTCAGACCTGTGGCCAATGATTATAGAGACAGGAGACCTGCCTGGATTGCCTGCCCTCACATTTATGACCAACAGAGACTAAGGTTTCCACTTGTGTTTGGTGTGTCGGAGTTGTACTCACACCTTCTTTGCTCCATTGCTCTCCTGCTAAGAAAGTGGTCTGGGACCTCTAATTTGAGCTCACTAAAGAGTGAGGAGGGTGATTTGGGTCCTGGACACTTAGCACCCACAGGACAGTTGACCCCTAGAGCTCTGGGGCTTTGTAGAGAAGAGTCAAAGAGGTCTGATGCCACTTGAGAGAAAAAATAACCCTTAACTAGAGTTTTCTTCAAGCACTTGGGAGGAAGCTGGTTGAATCCCAAATGGTTGCCTCCTGATGGAATCCCAGTGACTCCCCGTGACCAGTAAGCAGTTCTATCCACAGACAGAAGCTCTTCTGTGTAGGAGACAATGGTCTAGCTTCTAGACAATGTCTTGGAGCAGCACTTGCTACAGGGAGCTAGACAGGGGTTGAAGTCCATTGACATGGTTAGAGAGCCATGGATAGTCTACAGATTTGAGCAGTAGAGGGGAAACAAGCCCTGAGAGTTCTTCTCAGTCTGGGTCATCTCAGGAGAGACATTTAAACTCAGAAGAGCTGCACACTCAAATGTCCTTAGCTAGAGTCAAGATGGTAACAAAGTCTGGCTTGGCACATATGCTACCTAAAGGGGTCACAGGCTTTACAGCTCCAACCAGTTTCAACGTGCAATCTTAGGTCCCTGCATCGAATCTTCCAACTTTTCTGGAGAACCTAGATATCTGGATTGAAATAAGAAATCCCTTGAAAACATTTTGAATCAAAACAGTTATGGGCCACATGTGACCATAAGGTCATTAATTTGCAACCTATGGCTTATTTCATGTGGTTGGCCTGAGAAGTAATGATAAAGCTTATGAAAGACTTTTGTCAGTGAAAAAATTCTGTAAGAACAAGTTATTTTTTCTTGACAAGGTTAACTGGAATAAGGAGGAGAGATCTCTGCTTTTAAGAGGTACAGAACTGGGGCATTGGATCTTTTATATAATGTTTGGGCTTCAATCAGCAACTTGTACCAAGTAAGGTACAACACAACTTCCAGATCTTTGAAGATATCTCTTAAAGAAGAGGTTAGTGTCAGGCATCCAGGACAAGGGGACACGCTTTTCATATTTCTTTTTTTATGTTTATTTATTTTTGAAAGGCGGAGGGAAGGGGCAGAGAGAGGGAGACACAGAATCTGAAGCAGGCTCCAGGCTCCGAGCTGTCAGCACAGAGCCCAACGGGGAGCTCAAACTCACAAACCATGAGATCATGACTTGAGCCAAAGTTGGCCACTCAACCAACTGAGCCACCCAGGAGCCCCAAGTTTATCATATTTCTGATGATCATTCTATATGTACTGATTTGTAAAATCTTTATTTTATCACTTTTTCAAACATCATTGTATGCTTATGTAACCCCAATATCATAACCATATTAATACAATTATCATTTGTACCTTGGTTTCACCTAAAACTCAGGGAAATAACCTAATTTACCTATTGTCTCAAAAATGTCTGTCAGCAATGAGTTTTGGCCGTTAAGTGGAAGGGACAGATGGATGTAGGACTTTCCTGATCATATTTTTCATTGACTTTTTAACTTTTGAATAATGTAAATATTTTATATATTCAAAAAATGTGAAAAATATCTCAAAGAAAAAAAAGCAAAGTGTAAAACTGAAAACCATGGGAATAAACCTAATATATCAAATTTTAATATAATCACACAAAAAAGAATTGAGTATTTTTGAAAACAGTAACCTGACAGCATACTTTTAGTACTTATACTCTAAAGATTAAAAATACACTACCCTTGGGGCATCTGGGTGGCTCAATACACTCAGCATCTTACTTCAGCTCAGGTCGCGATCTCACAATTTGTGGGTTCAAGCCCTGCATCGGGCTCTGTGCTGACAGCTCAGAGCCTTGAGCCTGCTTTAGATTCTGCATCTCCCTCTCTCTGACCCTCCCCTGCTCACTCTCTGTCTCTCTGTCTCTCTCTCAAAAATGAATAAAAAATTTTTTTAAAAAACTAAAAAAAAGTTTAAAAAAATAAAAATACACTGCACTTAAATATTAACAGTTAAACATAAATAATACAGTTCTATTGGTGGTAGTAATACTGATTTATAATTTAAAAAAATTTTAATGTTTATTTTTAAGAGAGAGAGAGTGAGAAAGAGACAAAGTGCAAGTGGGAGAGGGGCAGAAAGAGAGGAAAACACCAAGTCTGAAGCAAGGCTCCAGGCTTTGAGCTGTCAACACAGAGCCCTACACGGGGCTTGAACTCAGAGAGTACAAGATCATGACCTGAGCCAAAGTCAGATACTTAACCAACTGAGCCACCCTGGTGCCCCTATAATTTTAAATAAAATAATTTAAATAATAATGTATATTGGAAAATAAATTTTTCCATATTTGAACTGGAAATATTCGTATGAATTCTTGCGTGTGTTGTGTGTTTCTGGAAGCAATGATAAGCTGGCTGCTGTAAGTACCCCCAGGAACCAGATCCTGGTTTCCCATTCTCCACAGAAAGGACACTTCTCAGAGAAAAAGTGCTCATCATTTCCCACACACTCCGCCCCCACCAACCCCATGTTGAATTTTAGCCGTATCAATATCCTCAGATCATGACCAATGAGTATTTTTCTCCTTCCATTCTGGAGTCATTCTCCTTCCATTTCCGGTATCACTAAGAATTCACGAATCCTTTTTTTGGGAGGACCTGCAGTTCATCCCCAGATGATAAGGGAACATTCTTTAGAGAAAAATCCCACTTCATAAATGTAGTAGGAAGAGTTGAATAGAAAATAACCATTTTGCAATCCCTGAGGAAATAATTGAGTCAGGTAAGGATAATCAGAGACCCTGAAGGAGGGCCGTGGGGAAGAGGATATTTGTGGAGTACCAATATTATCCCACAGGCTCACTAATGTATGTTTATAATTGAGAAGTTTACTGCCACACTTTACTCAGGTTGTCAAACAACATCACTAGTCAGGAGATGATCTGTGACTCTTCACAGGATGTATTAACCTCATGGCATCATGAGGCGTTTACTCAGAAAGTTTAATGTAAGTCTTACCGAGCCCTTAGACCTATTTTCCAATTTACAGGAACAAACTAAATGCCATCACAAAGAAGTAATCAGATTGATCCAGAATGTAAGATTTTCTACAAGACAATTGGACTAAGGTTTCAAAAAGTAATGACTTTCTTGTTTTTTAAGTAGGAGGTATGTATGAGGTTAACAGAGACAAGATGTAACAACCCAATATGACACGAACTCAAAGAAAAAACTATTGGAGTGGGCCTGCCACTAACAACGAGGCCCTGGAGTTCTCAAGCTGAATATAAACAACTTCACAGAACACCAAAAATCAGGTCACTCTGTGACCAGGACGGAGCAAGACAAAAACCAGACCACTCTATATAATCGTAAGGACAGACAAAAACAAGAACATTGTCCAAACCACAAAAATGGCTGAACATCTCCCATCCCCGCTTTGTTCCCTCTGCTTCCAGAAAAAAACTAAGAAAGTCATAGAATTACCTTTCCTTTTTGACAACACCCAATCCAGAACAAAACCACACCCTAACCCCTTACCAAGAGGCATTTTCAGCCTTCCACCGGGCTCTTCCCTGCCCCACCCCCATTCCAAAGAGCCAGTCAATCCAGCCTTGTTCAAGGCATGTTCCTATGGAATCTGGCAAGCAGGGCATCAATAACTCAGACTAGATCCTGGTTTAGAAAAAATAAAAGACAACTGTAAGACATTTTGGGGAAGGATTATGGAAATCTGAATATAGTTTGGTATGAGGTGATATATAGTAAGTCGTGAATTTTGTTAGGTGTGATGATGGTATTGTTATGTTGGAGAATATAATTTTGTTGTCTATATTTAGGCTTAAGATGTGTCTTCAGTGGATTCTGAAATGATTCAGCAAATTAGAAAAATGTGTTCATAAAGTCATTGTGGTAAAATGTTGAAACTTGGTGAATAGTTATGTGTTTATCGTGCAATGTCTTCAACTTATTTTTTCATTGGGCATTTTCTGAGATAATTGATGTACAATGTTGTACAACATAGTGATTTGATATATGTATCTATTACAAAATGATCACCACAATAAGTGTAGTTACATCCATCACCACACAGGTAAACAATTTTTTCTTGGGATGAAAACTTTAAAGGTTGATTCTCTTAGCAACTTTCAAATATACAATACAGCACCATTAACTGTAGTCACTGTGCTGTACATTACATGCCTAAAAGTTATTTATCTTATTACTGGAAGTTTGTATCATTGACCTCCTTCACCACCCCCAGCCCCTTCTCTACTAATCTATACTCTGTCTCCGAGTTCGGGTTTTTTTAGATTCCGTGTATGAGTGAGATCATACAGTATTCGTTTTTTCCTGTATCACTTACTCTGTAACTTTTTAAAAGAAGTAGTACAAAAGACAAAATGTGTCTTTTGTACATTTTTTTAAATTTTGAAAAACACCATAATTAGAAGTTGAAAAAAAAAATCCCAACTCCCCAGCTCTGCCACTTATAAGTTACGTGAATGGCAGCTGGGTACTCTATTTAATCTTCAGTTTTCTTTTCTATGAAACAGATAATAGTATTAATCTCATTTGATTGTGGGGATTCAGTGGTAACATTTAAAGTGCACAGCAAAGTGCTTGGCACATTTTATTAATAGTATTATTATAATTATGAAGATGTTAACATCTTTGTACTTAAAATTTGTGAGTACTTATATGACTTGTATTTTTACATTGGAAGTTTCTGGACAGGGAATTTCTGGGTGAACAAATATGAATATTTTTAAAACTTAAACGTTTTTACCAAATATTGTTCCACATGATTATATCCAGAACTACCCCAACACTTGTGGAGCCCAGAACAGAAGTATCAGGGAAGATGTGCGTATAACACGTGTAAGTACTTAAATCAAGCTACACACTGTGCTCAGTAAAATATGTCCTATCCTCCCACCTTGACAAATACACCTTCATTAGTACATAGAAGTCCACTTGCAAATGTAAAATTTTCAGACTCCTTGAAGTTCTAGTCCAGATGTTCTTGAGCAGGTCCACAGCCCATGGGCCATCTTCTCCTGCCACCCCTGGTTTGACTCTACAAGGCAGAGTTTCTTGTGCCTCATGTGAACGCATCAGCTTCAAGCTTCATACCCAAGCTTTATCCATAGCCCTGAAATCAGCCATCTGTTTGCTACCACTCCAGACCGAAGAGCACGCACCAGCAGCACCATCTGCCTTTGAGGAAATGGTCTAAGGAAAGAAGAGTCCTGTGTGGTTCCTGACATGGGCATTGTGCCTCTTTCACAGAGGAGGGCAGGGCCCTAGGTGTCTGGAGAAAGATCTAGAAGGGGTGGGGGGTGGGCTCCAGGTGAGTCTATTGTCTTAATGTCTTCCCCTCAATGGGGAGTCTGCAGCAGATCAGAGTCTGAATGGGGTCCTCTAAGTTACAAAGAGGCCTCTCTTGCTCACGTGTAAGGGGGTGCTGGTTTTACCAGTTTATATCCCACTGAAGGTAACAATTCCATCACAGCATAATTAACACTGGATAATATCAAGCCTTAAAAATGTTTACTAATCTATTACATGAAAAAAAATCTCAGGGTTGTTTCAAATTGAATTTCTACCATCATTGTTAAATATTTTGGTGTCTACAGGCCTTTTGGATTTCCTCTCTTGCCAGCTAAGATGATCTTAATCTTCAAATTTTTTCTATTAAGTTGCAAGATCTTTTTGTTTATTAGGGAAATCAGCAGTTGGCCATAGGAGTTACAAACACTTTTCTCCTCAGTTCTCCCTTTGATTATAATCATAGGGTTGATTATCTAGAAATTTTTATTTTCATTTTTTATGTGGTCAAGGTTAGTAGTCTTTTCCTTTATGGCCTCTGTGGTTGGTGTTGTGATGAGAAAGATGGTCTCTGGGCCAAGACTGTCAAATTGTACACCCACACTTTGTTTTCTTGTAGTATATTTCAATTTCATTGTTTTTACATTAAAATATTTGATCCATCTGGAAATTTTTTTAAGATAAGATTTGGTTTAGGGCTCATTGTTCCCTTTTATTCCAAATGGCAAGCTCCGTGTCTCAATGGCATTTATTAAATAATCCATCCTTCAGCACAGTCTGACTTGCCGTAGCGTGATCATACTTTAACTCCGTAACAACGCTCTATGGTCTTCAAGGGCAAAGATTGCTTTTCTTTTCCTGGGACCTCATGTCAATGGGCAGATCCCAGGTGCTCAACAAATACTTGGGAAAATAGCAGAACTTGGTGCCATCTAGAAAGTGGTTATTGCAAAGATGAAATGAAATTAAGTTCTTAGAATAATAGCACTGCCACATTTTAAGGTACTATTGCTATTCTTTTGTTTAGGTTTTTTTAAAAAATTATATCTAATGTTATATTTAGATATTGGTATTAACTATATATTAAAAAGAAGAATGATTGTTCCCCTTTTAGTCAAGACTTATTCCTTGTTGGCTTTAGTGCATGAGTCACTCTTCCCCTCCCCCAATTTTTCATCCCCCCAAAATCACACAAAGGCTAAAAAGTCAAATAGCTTTATACCTATTCCCAGTCGACCTCAGGTTTTTTGTTTTTGTTTTTGTTTTTGTTTTAATTCACATGGCTCACCATCAAGTTCAAGATATTATGGGGGAAGAGGAAGTAAAGCACAATAGTAAAGGGGTTTTGCTTGTTTTACTTTTGTTATTATAATGAAGAAAAAGTCTTTTTCAAAACTATGTTGATTTCATATTTACAAATATGTAATCGTAGCTGTGTCGTCCCCCTCAGGTCTGTCCCCTGCTCCATCTCTGCATGCTGGTCCCAAAGCCTGCGATGAAATTCTAAGTGGGTAGTGTCACTTCACTAGGAAACTGCTTACTGTCTGTTTCCCACCAAGCTTTCTCAAGGTCAGAGCTTTTCAAGGCAGATTGATCAAGTCACATGAGCCAAGGTCTAGTATCTGGACAGTCCTGGGCTGTATGACCACTCTGTTTCTCTTCTACCCATTGGGGAAGTGCCTTGATTACAGTGGATCTGTGTCCATTCTCTTCTACCCATTGGGGAAGTGCCTTGATTACAGTGGATCTGTGTCCATTCTGTTTCAGCTCTGGTAAAACAAATTCAACAGCATGTTTTGAGCAAAGACCTTGGCCAACCATGGTCCGGGTGGCTGAAATGTCCTGGAAAGAGCCTGGGCTTTATAATCAGACAGATTGAGTCTCAAAAGATGTTCCTGACACTGTGGCCCTGGGAGAATTACTTAATCTCTTTTTTGGGGTTTCCTCATCTGTAAAACCTGATCATGTGATTTGGAAAGATTCACATGTAAGTTGAGTAGGCAAGATCAGTTATCTGTAGCAAAGTTATCCAGACATGAGAAGGTCCAGAGAGAGCCCCCAGGAATAAAGACCATAGTGATGTCTTTACAGTGATGTCACTGGCAAGACTGCCCTTCTCCAGTGTGCTCTTGTCGCTCGAACTCTACTTCTTCCCTCACCTGTAACATGGAGACAACATTGCATTTGCATCAGAGTTTACTGAGAGGATTAAAGGAGGTAATACAAGTAAAGCACTTAGAATTACTCTGGCCACGGTAAGGAACTAGCTGTATCACCACCATTTCTTCTGTTTTTTAAATTTCTGTTTTTACATCTTTAGATAATGGAATTAACATGTTTAAAAATGTTAAATGACAAATAGTTGTTAATTAACCTTTTGATTCAGAGACTCCTTTAAGAATGCAAGAGTGTGGAACAGGCAAGTCACAAATGACGAAAGATTAATAATCATCACCACATTGTACCCATGAAACTAATGTAACACTATATATTAACTGGAATAAAAATAAAAACTTTAAAAGATTAATAATCAATATACTTTAAAGTGATTTACCTTACTCTTAACTACAGAGAACAAACTAAGGTTACTGGAGGGGAGGTGGATGGGGGAATGGGTGAAATAGGTGATGGATAAGGGGTACACTTGTGGTGAGCACCAGGTGTTGTATATAAGTGTTGGATCACTATATTGTAATTTTTTTAATGTTTTATTTATTTTTGAGAGAGAGAGACAACATGAGCAGGGGAGGGGCAGAGAGAGAGGGAGATACAGAATATGAAGCAGGCTCCAGGCTCTGAGCTAGCTGTCAGCACAGAGCCCAACAAGGGACTCGAACCCATGAACCATGAGATCATGACCTGAGCCGAAGTCGGACGCTTAACCGACTGAGCCACCCAGGTACCCCAAAAATATCATACATTTTAAAGCAGTATAAAATCGTGTAAATTTGAGGAAGATAATTTGGTAGCATCTGTCAAAATTTTGAATGAGCTTTCTTATACACAAATCATCTCAGTTCTAGGAGCCCTGGAATATTTGTATGAGAGTGTGCAAATCAGACAGGCATGCATTCAACAGATACTTTGTGAGCATCAGCTCTGGACTAGGCTCACTTCTAGGCACAAAGGGAGGGGAAAACTGATAGAGAAGCAGCATAGATAACTACCATAATTTCAGGTTGCTTTAAGAAGTGGTGAAGAAAGCGACCCTATGAAGAGAAAGCAAGTCAGGGAGAAGAGGGTGAGGGATGGGCAACTGATACCAGGAAGAGTTTCCCTGAAGGAACCAAGGGCAGGAGGGCACTGCCCAGGGGAAGGTGTGGGGCAAGAGTGTTTGGCCCTTTGGAGAAACAGCATGAAGAATGATAACATAATTCACCATAAACAGAGGCATGGGTAAATAAAAACAAAGACAAACCAATTTTATGGTATATTGTGCAGTTGCTAGGAAGAATGTTAAAAACATATCTGAGATATATACATTTTGGGGAAAAGTACTGAACAATATATTATATATAGCTTTGAAAATATAAATATACATATGAATGAATATTTTTCATTGGCATAAATATTCTTTGAAAAATAAGAATTGGTTACAATGGATTTAGATTATATTACTAATTTTTAAAAGTTATATATGTATGTACAATATTTAAAATTCAATGAATAATGAACTCTTTCTCAAGGACATAGGAAATATGGACAAATTCTACATGCCCTTTTTGGCTGTCCTCTATCAGACTAAGAATTCCTGATACAGGGACCCCTGGGTGGGTCAGTCGGTTGAGCATCCAATTCTTGATTTCAGCTCAGATTATCCCAGGGTCATGGGCTCAAGTGTAGAGCCTGCTTAAGATTCTGTCTGTTTCTCCCTCTGACACTTTATCCCCTCCCCAACTTGCATTCTCTTTCTCTCTCCCTTTCTCTAAAATAATTAATTAATTAATTAAGTAAGTAAGTAAGTAAGTAGAATTTCTGATATAGAGTTTAGGAAAAGAAGAAAAAAGAATATATCATGTGATATCAGCATTGTTTCTGAGCTGTTTGGAGGGCAAATCACACTGTGTGTTTGGGAGTTAAACTCTTAGGATGAATTCTTGAGACTGTTAGCTCTGGAGCTTAATAATCACATAATTTGTGATTAAATTCAAATTCAAATTTAATTTGTCTCCATGTTCATCAAGCAACTGTCTGATTATAACTTGGCCTCTTGTGTGAATTAGTTTCTAAAGAGGATGCTGATCACATTGGTCAGTTGATGGTGCTTCTTTTAAAAGATATTCATGATCATTGATATTTCTCGTTGGTCGTGTGTGAATGAAATTGTCAATGAGAGGTAGCCATCCACTGAGTCACAGACTGGTAGAGGCCAGGATCATGAAGCCAAGGAGGCTTGCTATGAGGACACAGCAAGAATGTGGATGTCTATGAGTCAAGAAGAACACTTTCATCCGAAATCAAGTGCCCGAGTGCCCACAGTATTGCTCCAACAACATCCAGCCTCTCAGGTGGATATGAAGATTAAATAAAATACTAGATGCAAAGTATGTCGCATGGTGCCTGGGCAGACAAGGTGCCCAATCGTGTTAATTTTGTCTACCCCTCCTTGATTATACATCAAAGATCCCTGCTCTCAGAGTTTATAGTATTTTCTGAGAGAATGGATTGTTTAAAGGAAACTAGAGAAAAATATACTATAGTGCAAGGTTAGAAAAATATAAAAATTGGCAGAATTTGTAAATAGTTAAGGAAGTTACAAAGGGCTGATAGAATTATCTGGACAAATTGCATTCCAACCTTGACTTTCCCTGGGTTTGATTGCATTTCCTTGGTTCAAAATCTTATAAACTGTGTGGATTTGTTTTCTTTTGCTTATTACAGGAAGGCTTGACCTAACAATGGGGTCACTTGCCTGCCTTTAAAAGATTTATGGCAAGTTGGTTGTACTATGCAATACCTTTCCAGGGCAAGAAGGATGAGAACTTTCTGTCTCCGTCTCATTTCCCATGACATGGACACTTTATGGTTTTGAAAAGGGAACTTGTTTAGTCTTCCAAACAGAGAGCAGTTCACAGAAAAGGGGCAGCAAAATTTTGGTCCTTGCTGCCAGATGGCCCCGGGTCTGTATCTTGACTCACATAATTTCCTGTGTGACCTTGGGCAAGGCATTTAAACTTCTTGGCTTCCATTTCTTTTCACTGGTGGTAAAATGGGGATAATAATAGTACTTTCTTCACAGAGTAGTTGTGAGAAGTAAAAAGCAGGTAGAAGTTCTTAGGAAATGACAGATCTATTGTAAACCCCCCAGGATATGTTATTACTGACAGAGTGAGGAGTTTGAGAGAAAGAGAGTTCAAGAGGCTTCGTGATGCCCTAATTCAAGAGTTCTCAAACTTTAGAATCATTTGGAATACATTAACTTTGCAGATTGTCTAGGGTGAGAGTGACCTTCCTGTTTCTGCAGTTTCCTCAGGCTCCTTGAACGAAAAATATTTCATAAGCCAAATCACCATATTTGGGGGTAGCATGTCCTGAACCCCATCAAGCTTATGGCGTGATTAGGTTTAGTTGAAGTCGTGAGGGTAGAGTCTCCATGATGGGATTAGCACTTTTACAAGACACCGGAGGGACTGCTCTGTCTGCCTCCAGTCCCCCATGTAAGGACACAGCAAGAACATGGAGGTCTATAAGCCAAGAAGAAAACTCACACCGGAAACCAAGTTGACTAGTACTCATATCATGGGATTTCCCAGGCTCCGGAACTGAGAAATACCTATTTGTTACTTAAACCCCCTAATCTGTGGTATTTTGTTACAGTAGTCCGAACAGACTAAGACACCTGTTGTTACCATCCCTGGTCCCTTTAGATTTGTAGGTCTAGTTGGGGCCTGGAATCTGCCATTTGAACCAGGAGATCCTGATGCAGGTAGTCTTCAGCAGACCTGAAGGACATAGGATAGTCTCTTCACTCACTGAGAACTCCGTGTCCTGTTTCAGATCTGTCCTGTCCCTTTCTACCATATGCTCTCCTGCCTCCTGACAACTCTGCTGTTCTGTAGTCTCTTGGGAGTTTCTTTTCTTTTCTTTTCTTTTCTTTTCTTTTCTTTTCTTTTCTTTTCTTTTCTTTTTTAAGCTTATTTATTTATTTTGAGAGAGTGAGCATGCACAAGCAGGAAAGAGAGAGAGAGAGAGAGTCCCAAGCAGGCATGGAGCCTGATGTGGGGCTCAAACTCACAAACTCATGAGATCATGACAAGAGCTAAAACCAAAAGTTGGACGCTTAACTGACTAAGCCACCCAGTTCCCCTTGGAAGCCCTTGGGGGCTTCTTAAATAAAACCACCACCAATTTCTTTAAAAGGTCAAAAAGTTATTTTCAGATCATAATATTTGTAACTCTTCAGAAAGGCAAAGGATTGTGATCATTGTAAAGGTTTAAACTACATTACAGAAATTAAGAGGAAAATAATATGGTTGAGATAAACATGATAGAATTATTTCTGAGGGCTTATTAACATTTTAAAACTGAATTAAAAATATATAGACACTTAGCCAAAAGGCATCTGGCTCCATCCTGTAAAGCGAAATGAAGCTCTGGTTACAGCTTGCTATTTCTGTGTTGCATTTCCAGCACCAACTTATACCAAATCTTTTCTCCTTGGTAGATGCCTTTCTAGCTTACTTTTCAGTTTGCCAAGATCAGCTTTTCTCACCGCCACCTCACATTTCCTCTTATTTATCCATTCATTCAAAGAATATGAGAAAGCAAAAGTGAACAATCCATAAATGGTGTGTGTCTTCAAGAATGTTCCATTTCGTTGGGAAGATACATAAAAACTTGGTTCTAAAATTGTGATGAGGTCAGGGGCGCCTGGGTGGCTCAGTTGGCTGAGTGACCGTCTTTGGCTCAGGTCATGATCCACAGTCTTTGAGTTTGAGCCCCACATCAGGCTAGCTGCTGTGCAAGCTGCTGTCAGTGCAGAATTCGCTTCAAATCCTCTGTCCCCCACTCTCTCTGTCCCTCCCCTGCTCACGTGCTCACTCTCTCAAAAATAAACATTAAAATTGTGACACGGTCAATAAAGAAAACAAATATGACACTTGGGATGAAGCGGGATGAGGAGAATAGAATCTATTTTGTAGCTTTGTATTATGGGTATTTCCAACACACACAAAGATGTAGATGTGTGATGAAAACCTATCATACGGCTTCAATAGTCTTCTAGACCCGGCTAATCTTGTTTTATCTGCACCCCACTCATTTACTCCACTCCCAATTGCTTGGAAGCAAATCTGAGACATTGTATCACTTCATAAATATTCTTGTATGTGTCTTCCAAAACATAGCCATGAAACCACTACCACACCTGAAGAAAAATGAACTCTTCTTTTTCTATCTAGTCAGTGATAGACTACTACTACTACTACTACTACTACTTCTACTACTTTGGAGAAATTGGTCCAAGAAGGCCTCTTTAAGATTAGATTGGAGAGCCAAAGCAATAGTTCCTAAACTATCTATTATTATGGTCACGAACCAGTTTTTCTGTTTTTTTGTTTTGTTTGTTTGTTTGTTTGTTTGTTTTTGGTTTCATTTCCAACGATGTGGATGAGCACTCAACTACAATGAAAATAAGTTGCCTTCTAAGCAAAATTTAAAAAGATTACATAGAACAGGTGTCTGGCCTTCTGGCAAAATCAGGTCCACACCCTGTTTGTCTATGACTCATAAGCTAAGAGTGTTTCTTTACATCTTTAAATAGTTGGGAAAAGTAAAAAGAAGAATATTTCAGATATGTAAAAAGTATGTGAAATGCAGATTTCAGGGCCCACAAGAAAGGTCTGTGGAAGACAGCCCCTTTCAATCATTTATGTACATTTTCACATGCTTTTGGGTACAGTTTCATACGGCTTTATGCTTCAGTGGAAGGCTTGAGTAGTTACAACAGAGACCACGTGACCTACACGTCTAAAGTATTCCCTCTTTGTTCTTTCGCAGAAAATGTCTTCTGACTCTGACACTAAATTCAAGCTCCAAATTATTATGCTCAAGAGAAATAAAGTTACTCTGTCAAATTGCTATAAATGTTAGTCTCAATATTTGTACTTTTCTTCCTGGAAAGCTGTGACAAACGGTTTGCAAACTACATGTTGGTTCTCCGCTCTTTAGAGCAGAGCTGCTCCAAGTCCATGGACCACATCCGAAGTAGCTTTGAGGTGGGAGGTAGAGGAAGGAGCCTGCAGGAGGAGGATTCCAGACAATGACTAGTGCAAATTCAGTCACGGGAAAGAGGGTGGCATGGCCTAGGCCGTGGCATGGGCAGCAGTCCCATACACGGGTATCTTTTGGCCCACACAGAGTTTTAAAACAAATTAGAATTCTGTGCCAGTGTTTTTGCATGGAGTGATTTATTTTCTTTCTTTTTTAAATGTTTATTTATTTTGAGAAAGAGAGAGAGACAGAGAGAGAAAGCGAGTGAGCAGGGGACGGGCAGAGAAAGAGGGAGAGAGAGAATCCCAAGCAGACTCTGTACTGACAGCATGGGGCTCAATCTCACAAACCATGACCTTGAGTTCATGACCTGAGCTGAAATCAAGAGTAAGATGCTCAACCAAGTGAGTCACCCAGGCACCCATAGAGTGATTTCTTTTAAAACCTGGATTTCTCAGTTCTTTTGAGAAAATCTGAAAATGTGGCAATCATGGACCTACATAGGGATTAATAACTCTAGGGCAGAGAAGCATCTTCTTGCTGGAAGGGGATGTGTGGGTGCAGTGCAGGCATCTGAGTCTGTGACCCCTGTTTTACTAGGTGACACAGGTCAGGGATATGAGGCAAAGTGAACAAGGGGAAGGTGGGTGGGAACTGCTTGGAAAGACAGGTGGGGACCAGACCCATCAGGACTGATGAGTGCTGGAAAAGAGATTAGATGTGAAGAATTCCAAGTAAGGGAGTGAGTTTGGATGTTAAGGTCAATCTTAAGGTATGTTGTTAACAGACTGAGGTAAGAGTGACAGGAGAATGGCTGGGAAGCTGTGGCTGAAGCCAGGGGAGAGGTGGCAGACTGGACTGGGAATTGGGCAGAGGAACTGGGGAATTCAAGGCATATTTTGTAGGAAAAATCAGTAGGACTGTTGAACATTTGAGATGGGGCTGGGAAAAGAGAGAAATCAAAGGTGGAGGATGACATCCAGGTTTCTGACTGGATCCACTGGAGGGACAGTGTGGCTATTTATGATAGGGAAGGACTGGCAGAGGAAGGAGGCAGGGAGATAGTGTTCAGGAAGAACGCCCAGAGTGCCATCTTGGACCCTGTGTGAACTGTCTGTGAAACTCAGAAACGAAGCTGCAGTTGGCAGTTGGCAAGAAGAATGTGAAGGTTGGCATACAGGCAGTCTTAGAGGAATAAACCCAGTCGCTTCTAAAGATCACCACCCTCTGCTCCACACTATCCCACCTTCACCCTCACCCCCAACCTCTATGCAGCAAGTGCAAGAATCACTCACTGAAGACCTTCTTTCTATAAGGCAGTCTCTGATGAAGTACAAAAGTTGTAAAAATCCCTACCCTTATAAAGATTACAGTCTGAGGGGAAAATCGTTTTACTCTGAGCTTTGCAGCTCGACTAACTCCATCACACTTACATGGAAGCTGCAGTCTGGGAGGGTGGGAACTTGTGTTGGGGGGTGAAGAGGTGGGTGTTTAGGGAGGTGGAGGATATGGGGGGAGGTTGGCACAATGCCATCAGATGGAATCCAAGGAAGATGAAGGAGATAAGGGGACCAGGCATGGAAGGGGAGTCTACCAATGTTAGGGGAGGATGGTGATGGAAAGGCAGCCCTACCACAGTCCTTAAATGGATGAATCTTGTAACTCCAGACATGTCAACCTCCTTCTCTGGCTTCAGTCTTTTCTCATCAATGAAGGGCTTTAGATTAAACAGATGGTAGGGACATGGTTGCTTCAGGATCCATCATGGGCACTGCCTCAATATTTCCTAATTTTATGAAGTACTAAATGATGCAAATCATTTCTGCTGTATATCAGTATATACAACTGAGTTTATTCTTCAGTGGGAGAACAGGGTGGAATTACATTAAACATGGATCCTATAAGTGCCCAACATTATCATAAATATCTTGGTGAAGGAGAAGTTTGCAAAACCTCCTGACTTGACCATTTTAAACCTTCTTCCAGCTGTAATCTGTGGTTTTGAAGTGCCTGTGTATGGAAAGCAGGAAGAGACTCAGTATCTTTCAGAATCATGGCAAATTATTTCTGAATTAAACTAGGATATAAATTAAAAGTAAGACATGAGATTACGATTTTTAAAATTCCCATTGTTATTTTTTAAGTTCTGGAATTCCTGTGTGAGAAGGAGAAAAGCCCATCCTCTCATGTTGGGGAGCTGGCCTGGGACTCAGTCGCACACAGTGTCCTCCTGATGAACATAACCAATTTCATAGAGCATTGACCTCAGTCAAGGCCATTCTGAGACTTTGTCCATGACAGATCAAGAGAAAAACAGGACCTCTCCATAATCGTGTCTGAACTCAGACAAAAATATGAGCATTGTCCAAGCCACAAAAATGACCAAAGAACTGCCTCCTGGCTGATATAAGTGATTGCTGCTTCTTTACCAGCTAGAGCTGCAGCCTTGTTCCATTCTTCTTCCCATAGAGATTAGGTAGATTAAGGTACCTAATCACAGAATTTCGCCTGCTTCCTGGCAGCATCCACTCCAGAGCAAAGCCTTCTTCCTTGAACCTGCCCCAAAGCACCTAACACAAGCCAGAACCACCAACACCTTTCTGTCATCTCTTGGTGAGACACCCTGTGGATGCCCATGGTGTGCATTCTCCATCACTGGGAATGAACCCAACTTTTTCAATGGTAGGTGTGTTTCTGGTGGCTTTGTCTGGAAAGCATTAACACATTCCAAGCTAATCTATTCCCAAGAAAATGAAGCAAAATGAACAATTGTAAATGTTTGCTGTCTCTCACCAAGAAGCCCAGAGCCTTCTCAAAGCAGGATATAGTTCATATTTTCTGGATTTGTAGAGCATGTTACTCAGCTTCTTAGGGTTTAGAAATACCCAAGCAGTACTTGGCCATACATATCAAAAGGCCTAAAAGATTTTAATAACCCTAAATAGGTGAACGTCGATTGTCTGAAACCACCTCAGTCGGTTGGGGGATGAAGGTAGGGTTGGATAGGGCAGCAGCATATGGCCTGCAGGAAAGTAGACCACTTTGGTGGTCTCTGGAGGCCTCCACTTCCACTGACTGCGGTGAGAACAGAAGCCCCTGGCATCGTGTGGCCTGCCAGTCCTGGGTGAGATACCGTGTTAGGTGAAAGGTAGCTAGGAACGAGGAAAGAATTTCATTTGACTCGAATATTAACCAAAGGGCATTGGAATTGCCAATCAGCTGAGAATGCCTCACTGCTGATATGAGGAATGCACAAAAATCCTCATAAAGGAAAACACAACCTCCAAAGCTCTCAGGCTACCATGAAAACAGGAGCTCACAAATGATGCAATTGTACAGGCAGCTGAGGGCGTGCATGTGACCACTGGCAGCGGGGGGGACACAGGAGATGAGGGCAAGATCCCACCGTGAGGGAAATGGAAACCGGGCAAGGGAAAATGTAAGCTAATCCTTGTAACAAAAATAAAATCAGTCACAGCTGTTAGCTGTAAGAGAGGGAAAGTGGAATAAGTATATTTTACTTTTGCACAGTGTCTTTCATCGAGGTTATTAAAACACACTTCACTGTCATTAACTCATTCCTTGGGCACTACGTTGAGTGTGTAGTCACCCATTTTATGGGCAACACGGTTAGCTCAGTGAATCATGTTTTGGGACAAAAATGAATAAAACATTCCACAGCAAATGGCTGTGGTACTCAATACTGCAAACTTGTTTGAACTCCCAAATTCTCCTTTACCAAAATGTATTTAACTCTATTTAAAGTAAAGTTTAACATTAAAAAAAGAACTTTTCTCAAAATGGATAAAATGAAATCAACTGGCTAATCTTGTTAAAGGTTATTGTGTAATTTTTGTAATTTAGGTATACATTTGAAATCTATCAAAATACAAAGTTACAATGAAATAATTAGAGCATCTGTGCTTTATGAGGGTAGGGCTTTCTGACTGTTGTGTCCATTGCTATGCCCAGCGCCAAGTCCAGAGCTCAATCAATGATCATTGACTGGATAGTAGGCATTCAGTGAACAGAAACAACTGTTAGTAAGTGTAGCTTGCCAATGCCTTCTCACCAACGAAGCAGCTCCCACAAGTTCTGTACTGTGGAACATTTTCTGATGACTTCCTTGGCCACTGGTATTCTTTTATTTATTCCACACATATTTCCCAAGTGTCTGCAGGATGCTAAGAACTGTGTCAGATGTTGGACATTCAGGGTTGATGAATATCTAGCATGTGCACTGGTTAAATTTAGTCTGGTGAAGGAGACAGACATGAAACACACAACTCATAAACGGAAATTGACCCCCAGTGGTGACAAAGGCTAGAAAGAGAAGGTACAGGATGCCCAGAGCGGCTGGGCAGGGAAAGAGGAGAGACTAGGAAGAATGAGCCACATGTAATGAGCAAAGAATGGAATGATTATACCACCAGCCTGGAAAAGTCGATGGAGACAGATGTGTGTGGGGGGGGGGGAATGAATTTCCCTCCACCATTCCGAGTTCTTGACTGAGATCCCTGTAATAAAAGACAGATTAATAAGAAAAGAACAAGAAGTTTAGTAACATTGTAGGGGCTCAGAATACGTCGTCCCAAACATACCATCCTGGATTTGCACCATTTGAAGATCCTTCAAGCTATTGTCAGAGTCAGAAGTCCTTTCCACTGAGTCTTACTGCCAGGCTCTTTGAAGGGAGAAGGTACAACTTCTAAAATCTAACAGAAAATAAAGCTTCCATCCTGGCATATTGATTATTT
The DNA here is from genome assembly GCA_028646485.1 of Cryptoprocta ferox. Classification (NCBI taxonomy): domain Eukaryota; kingdom Metazoa; phylum Chordata; class Mammalia; order Carnivora; family Eupleridae; genus Cryptoprocta; species Cryptoprocta ferox. The sequence goes on from CM053562.1 coordinate 1,747,183, forward strand.
TGAATTAAAGGTACTTGAAAATCAGCCGGTGCAAAAAAGGTACTCCGATCCTTCCTTGTTCCCCTGGTAGCAGGAGATAAATCTCCCACGGGAAAGGTAGCCTTCTTGCACCAGGAAAGTAGAAGGCATACTTATCACCAGAGATGGGGAATTCAGAGCCAAGGCCATATAATAAAACATGTGAATATTTCACCAATTTTTCTACTCCAAGCCCAAACCCTTCTGCCTTGCCAATTCTTCACAAATTACTTGGTTCTTTTTCTAAAAGACTTGAAAGCTTCCTGCCGTGGTCACTTCTTTGAGTCTCCTATTTTTATGGGGCTCCTGTATGTATGTACTAAAATTAAATTTGTTTTTCCACTGTTAATCTGTCTTACATCAATTTAATTAGTAGGCCAGTGGAAGATCCTAGAAGGGAAGAAGGAAAACTTTTGCCCCTACAACATATGTACCTCACGTACACATGGGAGCTACCTTGGGAAAAATGAGAAATTTCCTGAGGTAGCTTAGAATTCAGGCTCAAATGCCATCTTAACAGAGAAAGGGAAGAAGGGTGTATGATTTTTAGGGATGGTGAGGAGAGTGAATGATTTTTAGGGATGGTGACTGCTCCCTCAGAGCAGTAGATGGGAGGTGTGGGAGTCGGTGACTATGCTTATCTGGGTGTGGTGAGAACTTGTAGTGTCCTCTGATGTGATTAGAGGACTCAATCCTCCCTCCAGGATGATAACACTCCCAGGGAGTTGATCCCTTTTGGAGAATCTGTCCTTAGGCAGATGACGGGAGTTCAGAGAAAGCCTTTCCATGCATTGGCTGTTTTTCAAGTGCCTGCAGTTCAAAACCATCAATATGCCTCAGTGGCGTGTTCTGCGGCGGCACATTCTGCTGGCTCCCACAGGCCACGTTAGGCCTTGTCGCCAAAGTCAGGGGCTGAGTTTTTATGGCAGAGCAGCGGGAACCCCGGAGGATGTCCGCCGGAGAAGGAGCCTGACTGGGCTTGCACCTTTTACAGATCCTTCAAGCTATTGTCAGAGTCAGAAGTCTTCTCCACGGAGTCTTACTGCCAGGCTCTTGGAAGAGAGAAGGTGCAATTTCTAAGTCTAACAGAAAATAAAGCCTCCATTGGTAACAGCTCCGTGGGGCAGTCAAGTGCACGGTCGCTCAGCAAGCCAACGTCCTGAGTAGTAGCGAATGCTTCACTAGCGCTTAATCTTTGTCCGGCATTATTTTAAGCTTATTATACACATTAACTCATTAAATCTCCATTAAGTCTGTGAGGCAGCTGCTATATTTATCTGCATTTTTACAAATGAGTTCTCTGAGGCTCCGAGAACTTTAAATAACTTTAGCAAAGTCACAGAGCAAGTGGGGGAAACTACCCTCATTTCAGCAGGCTGGATGGTAGTTAAGGGGATCTGAACGTGCCACCCCAAAATGCCATTTTGGTAGAAGGAATATTTGGAGCTGAAAGCAACTGAGAATCAAGAGATGCAGGAACAATTCTCTGCCCTCCTCCTTATCTGCCTAAAAGCAGGGCATGGCTTTCCCTTTGTGAAGTTGTGCTTCTGCATCAGGAAGAGGAGAGCAACTCTTACCACCAGAAATGAAAGAGGATTTCCATGAATAAACCTTACTAAAATAACCCCTGTCTTCCACTAGTTTCCCCATATATTTCCTAGTCACTGCAAATTTATCATCCCCCAAGGCCCAAACCCTTCCATTTGGTACATAAAACCTCGAATCTAACCACATCTTCTTTTCCGTGAGCTCTCCTGCACATAAATATGAATGATCACTCTTTTGTTAATCCATCTTTTGTTAGCTTAATTTGCAGGCCCTCAGGAACTGAACAAAAAAGAGTAGAGGAAAAGTTTTTCTCCCCTGACAGTAGTAATGGGAGTCTAGATCACAGAGGGATGGGGCAGGTCACACAACCATGTGGCCGCCCTGAGATTCAGACACCCAGCTCCCTGGATCCCAAACCACTGTGAAAGCACTTTGGTGACAGAAAACAACCACAAAGTAAAACATACAGCAAACATAACTGAAAAACCACAACCCCCCAAACTCCCTTGGATTCTGTTTCACAGCCCTGGTTTCTCCTGTCTCGGGTGGAGAACATTTCTGCAGACATCAAAGGGGGTTCAGCCCCAGCCCTACACACTCCTGATGGGGCTGGGGCTCCTGGAACCCAACACCCAAGACCCAAGCCCACACCAGGTTTAGGGGGTCCCTTCTCTGGCTCTCCCGGGGCCTCAGGCTGTCCCAGAATCGGCGTGTTACTGTGTTCTTTGCCTGCTGCCTGGCCTGGCTGTGAATTCCTTTTGTCTTCCCTCCCTCTTGCCCCAAGGCATCTCGGATGGATGTCTGACCAACGTTCTGGACCACAGTCACTGCTGATTCAGGATGCAGATGACACCTGTAAGTCATTACACAACAGTGACTGACTGAACCCCTCAAGCTCTTAAATAAATGAGACAGTGGCCATTCTAGAGTTCCGGGCCAGGGGTTTCAAAGTGTGTGGTTGCCAGACCTATAGCAGCAGATCACCTGGGAACCTGTTAGAAATGTTCAGGCTCCTCTCTAGATGTTCTGAATCAGAAACACAGGTGAGGCCTTCAGGTCTTGCTTAAAAAGCCCTTCAAGGGGCGCCTGGGTGGCTCACTCAGTTGAGTTGCAACTTCGGTTCAGGTCATGATCTCATAGTCCGTGAGTTCGAGCCCCATGTCGGGCTCTGTGCTGACAGCTCAGAGCCTGGAGCCTGCTTCAGATTCTGTGTCTCCCTCTCTGTTCCTCCCCCACTTGCGCTCTGTCTCTTGAAAATAAATAAACATTAAAAAAAAAAAAAACCCTTCAAGGGAAGTTGATTAATGCTGCACAGAGCCACTAACTCAGGTCAGGCTCAGCAAACTGGGCCCTGTGGGCCCAATCCAGCCCGCCACCTGCTTTTGTACAGCTTGCCAGCTAAAAATGGTTTTTACAATTTGAAACGGTTGGGGGATGAAATCTAAGGAAGAATGACATTTTCAAGATATGTGAAAAATTATTTTATTTTTTGAAAAATTATTTTAAATTCATATTTTGATGACCATAAATAAAGTTTTCTTGGAACACAGCCACGCCCATTCATTGACACTTACACATCGACTCTGGCTGCTTTTAGGCTATGATGGCAGAACTGCGGCAGAGACCATAAAGCCTAACATATTTACTATGTGGCCCTTTGGAGAAAAGTTTGTTGACCCCCACTCTAGGCAAAACTGTTTTGAAATCAGCAGTGTTTGGCCAAGTGTGACAGCTGTCAGCTGCACCCCACACAGGCTAGTTACAGAGGGGAAGCCGTCATCTCAGACTTTGCTGTGTAGAATCCATTTCTGTGCCATGCAGTTAAATTAGTTTGTCTCTAAAAGATGCTAAAAATGGCACTGGGATTTAGAGAAGTTCCCAAAGGCCCAACCAGTCCCATATCCAAATAAATAAATCTGGTTTTCACAGCCCCAAACTTCTGCTTCCAGTGTTGGAAGTTTTGCCAGCTACGCCCAGCTGGTGTTTATTCATGCCTCTGTAGGGCAAATCTCGGCAAGGAGTTTGATTGTCTTGGGCTAATTCAAAGTGTCCTGGGAAGAAGACGAATGAGGATCAGGATTCTGAGGTCAGAAGTCTGAAGGTTAAGCTTACCTTGAGCTAGGACTCGGCCACACTTGGCTGACAGTGAAAGCCACGTGCAGAAGCTGCATTCACTGGCCTCACATGAGGAAGGTCTACAAAACGCCCATCGAATCCGTCTGTAGCTTTTAGTATAAGAAGTGGAGTCCTGTCCTGGGGCGCCTGGGTGGCTCAGTCAGTCAAGCATCTCAGGTCATGATCTCGTGGTTTGTGAGCTCAAGCCCTGCATTGGGCTGTCTGGTGTCAGCACAGAGCCTGCTTTGGATCTTCTCTCCCTCTCTCTGTCTGTCCCTTCCCCACTCACGATCTCTCTACAAAATAAACATTTCAAAGAAGAAGAAGAAGTAGAGTCCCAAGAAATGAAGCTAGACAGGTGGTTATATCTTTGAGGACCCTATAGAACACTCCATGGAAACTGGGGTTTGTCCGGTGTATATAACTAAGAATCATGGCAGTGTTTTAAAAATGGGGGAGTCACATCTCCTTAAGCCCAGGTTGTATTAGGTTCAAGGGATATAAAATAATGCTCTTGCCCATTAGGAAAGCATGGTCTAGTGGGAGAAACAGGTAAAGAAAAATTGTTAACACATTAAGTTTTGGATTAATGTTAGGATTTTGGAAGTTTGTGAATCCAAGAGCTAGACACCTTAACTATGGACACACCCCAATCTCCCACAGAGGCGTGGACTCAGGAGGACTGAGTGGGTGGCCATCTGGGATGGCTGAGGTTGGGGGGGTGCGCATCCTGATCGGGTGGGGCCGTTGGTGCCGGTGGTGAAAGGATTCACCCAACACAGAGCAAACGAGATAAAAGTTTATTGAATACATCGCAAGGAGGCAGGGGGCAGGACAGCAAAGCAGACAGTGTCTGTGAGGAGGTGGTGGTGACGGGCTATAGTTACAGGGCAGAGTGGGGATGCATGGGAAGGTATGGGGTTTCCCCATGTTCCTAATCTCAGGGATGGCGTGTCATGAGCACGCTCTGTGTCTTTCCACACAGTCAGCTTCATTCAGTCTTAAAGCAAAGTGCACCACAACCATAAAGCAGGTTCAGAATTCCAAGCTCAATGACATTTCACCATGTGATTAAACCTGGCTTCTCACACGGCACGCAGAGCAGAGCATATGACAATCAACAGAGCCGACTCGATACGGGAGGATGTAGGGAGTTAATGCACCAAATGCGGAGTCCGTGGGTGGGCGCGCAGTGGAAAGGAGGCCTGGTCCCATCCGGGTCAGCTCCCAGCGCTCACTGCTTATTGTGGTCAAGCAGGATCTCGGTTCTGTTCAGAGATCAGTCAGGCAGAGCCCTCAGCGGCAGCTGCCTTTCTTAAGGGGTCAGACGTAGAGACGTCACGTCTGAAGACTCTGGCAGTTTGCTGCAAAAATCGTCCCCTTTTAAAGGGATTTCACTCATCTTGGGCCCCTGCAGACCTCCTCTGTTTCTGGGGTGTAAGCTGATGCTGGGCTCACCCTATCTTGTAGCTGCAGTGCCTTTAAGTGCTTGTGTCATTGCTTGACACAGAGACTGTTTTGCTCCGTACACTGTGCCTGGTTGTAACTGCTCAGCTAGGGCCTATGGCTATTTTAAGGTGGGTCACTTAGTCTGTTGGCGTCAGCTGGGTGGTCGCTGGGGGGCCTTGTGCCCTGCTCAAGTTTCCACTGCTCAAGCCTGTTGCCTAAAAGTGGCGTCTCCATGAGGCAGGGAGTCCCGACCGCCACGGGGGCAACTCAGAGGGTCAGCTGGTCACAAGGCAGTGGGCAGGAGGGGCTGTGTCTCCTTGGGGGAAGGTCAAGGTGTTGGGTGTGGCTGGGATTGAAGACTCATGCAGGTAATGAGCAGGCGGCTGCTTGTAATGAGGACCAGGCTCTGGTCTGCCCAGGCAGATTTCCACCACCAGCTTTTCTCTTACCCACCAGGTGGACTTTCTTTATCCACTGCCTCTCAGTGTCCTCATGCTAAAGCGAGTTGTGCTTTGTAAGAATCTTGAGAAGCTTAAACAAAACCTTTCATAGAAAATAATTTAGCACAATGCCTGGCTCACTGCTGTCAGTAAATGTTCCATATTTGTGTTAAGGAACAAAAATTTAGCTGAGTAAATTTGGAGATCTAATTGGCTTTACGTGATTCATGAATTAGGCAAAAACCCATCAAGCAAATAGAGGGGGAGCTCTGAGGAGTGGTACAAAATGAAAGGTCTTTTAGAGGAAGGAAGGTGGGGCAAGGAAGTTATTAGCAAAAGAAAAGGATTATTTCAGGCATCTTTCCCTGAAGGGGAAGAACGAGTTCTTACACAGATGACTTCACTAGTGTTGACTGGGGAGCTGAAACCGCATTAGGTTAGGTATTAAGTTTTGCACTTGTCGCTTAGCAAAAGTGACTCCATCTCAAACCTGTTCCTTTTTAACATTAAGATTTTAGGGGCGCCTGGGTGGCTCAGTTGGTTGAGCGTCCAACTTCGGCTCAGGTCATGATCTCGAGGTTCATGGGTCTGAGCCCAGCATTGGGCTCTGTGCTGACAGCACGGAGCCTGGACCCTGCTTCGGATTCTGTGTCTGCCTCTCGCTGTCCCTCCCCCACTCACATTCTGTCTCTCTCTCTCTCAAAATAAATAAACATTTAAAAAAAAGATTTTACATTATTGGGGCTCTGTCGGTTAAGGGTCTGACTCTTGATTTTGTCTCAGGTCAAGAGCTCACGTTTTCCCGCGTTTGTCTCTGTGCTGACAGCTCTCTCTCTCAAAATTTAAAAAAAAAAAAACATTTTAAAAAGTTTTAAAAAATGTCACATGATTATTGCTTATGAGTTCCAAACAGTTAAGCCGGAAACATATCAAGCGTTAACATAATCTGCTACCTTAAGCTTGTTGGTTGCCAGAGGGGGACGTTGTGGGGTGAGAGAAATGGAGGATGGGGATCAAAACGTACACACTTGCAGGTGTCAGATAAATAAGTTCTGGGGGTGTCACGTACATACGGTGACTGTAGTTAACAATACTGTATTATATATTCAAAGTTGCTAAGAGAATAGATCTTAGAAATTCTCATCACAAGGAACAAAAGTTGTAACTATGTAAGGTGCTGGTGCATTTGCAATATATACATGATATGAGATTGTTACGTTGTACACCTAAACTAATACAAGGTCGCGTGTCAACGATATCTCAATAGAACTAGAATAAAACCCCAAACAGGCCAAGTGCCTCCCTCTACCCTGGTTGGGAATGACCTCACTCACTGCTTTCTGAGTACATACCTGGCACATACCCTCATTACTGTATTTTCCAAATTCTTTTTTCTTTACCCAGGTCATCGGTAAAGAAGGAGTGTGAGGCGGGCTGAGGGAAAAAGACAGGCCAGCACCACGCCCCCCCTCCCCCGCCCGAGGTGGAGCATGTGTGATATTCTTTGGACACCCCCAGCTACCCAAAACCAGGAAAGGACAAAAAAGCAAATGGTTAAATTGATAAGAGTCTCCACCCGTTTACCGGAAGAAGGCAATCCCATCAACGGCCTAAAGTCCGGGAACTCCCTACTGTCTCAAAGTTAATGGTTTGCTAGAGGCAAAAACAACCTTAGCTTGACAAGAGCTGGGCCTCCAGAAAGTCTTCAGCATGTGAAAGTCTCTTTGGAAATTCTCTCCTGACTTTACCTCCCCCCCCCCTCCCGACTCCATAAAACAGCCACCCCCCCCCCACACTTACAATGCAGCTCTTCCTGCCCTTGGGGCCTGTCCCTGTGCTTTTTTTATAAAAATCACTTTTTTGCACCAAAGACATCTTCAAGAACTCTTCCTTGGCCATTGGCTCCGGCCAACCTCAAACCCCCCTTGACCCCAAAACTTCATCAATCAGCATTACCTAGCACATTCACCATGACACGGTCAGTGTTGAAGCCAAGATTTGCTCCTTTCACTAAACATTAATAAAAGACCTTCCCCAGGCTTCAATGGTGGCTTCACAGAGGCCAGTGTGGGAGATGTGGGTCTGTGGGGGAGAGAGATTTGAGGGGGAAGTCAACCACGAGGAATTTGCACTGTTTCACATTAAAAACTAGTTTCAAGTTTCATTTCATTTTGCTTTTTTTAAAACAGTTTATTTTTTCTTTTTTTTTTGAGAGAAAGAGAGAGCAAGTGGTGGGGGGAAGGGGGGACAGAGGATCTGAAGTAGGCTCCATGCTGACAGTAGAGATCTCGAGGTGGGGCTGGAACTCACAGACTGAGAGATGACGACCTGAGCTGAAGTCAAGAGCTAGACGCTTGCTTAACTGACTGAGCCACCCAAGCGCCCTAGTTTGCTTGCTGAAAAGTCCTACTTTTTTAGAAAGACTACAGACAAGTTAATTTGATCAAGAGGGAATGAGAACATTTTCTTGAAGGAGCCATGATTCTGGTTCCCTGTCTGCTTTTCACTTTTACTTAATCTGCTTTATTAAGGACACCCAGGATCACACAGTAAGGGCTAAATGTCTGTATATCCCTCAGCCCTTTACCCTTGAGGACTACAGTCTCCATTTAAAAAATAAACCGAATAGAAAACGAAAAGAAAACAAACAAGCAAAAAAAAAGGGGGGGAGATTGTCCTCAAACTAGAGAAGGAAACTTCCCTATAGAGTAAGGACTGTCGCTGTGGGGTCCACACCCCTCCCCTGCTGGGCTCCCCATCACCCGTCACACAGACACCGGCCCCCACACTGGTAGGACAGGACGAAGGCATCTCCTACCCCCAGTCCCAGGCCAGCTTCTGGCTGACTCCTGGAGGTTTTACAGAAATCCTCTGTTTTTGCCGGAACTGGCTTCCCACCTCACTTGTGGACACTGGTGCGCGATCAGAGTCCCGAGTCCCTTGCCTGCCTTCTGCCACTTAGTCCACTGGTCCCAGCTGAGCACCGCTCCAGGCTGCTCACAGCCCTCTGAGTAGCTGGCTCATCAGGTGCAAGGCTCCCTGGTTCTTACAGTCTGGAAAGAAAACCTCGGGACCAAAATGATGCGACTTATCCTACTGCCACATGTCAGTAAACCAAGACTGAATACCTCACCCAAAGGCAGTTTCAACCTCCCCAGGACAGGAACCTGTAATCAGCCAGACTGGAATTCCAACGTCAACCCTAGGAGGCAATCCCTTGGGGGACCCCTTCCCCTGAGGGGGGCCTCCCCTAAACCAGCCTTCCTTACCAATAAATTCCTTTCTTTTTCATTCCCTCTCTCTGCCTTGAAAATCCTTTTCTTTTCTGCAGCTCAGTGGGAGCTCCCCTCTACTTTCTGGTTGGGACGCTGCCCGATTCGCAAATCATTTCATAATGCCAGTTACAGCTTCAAATTTTATTTATTTTAACGGGTCTGAGGATGACTTGACTCCCAGTCACCTGGGCAATTTTCAGCTGTGTCAAATACCTGCTGGTCACCAGAAAACAAAACGATGCCAAACTGGCTGACACTAAGTGAATCAGTGTGTCTAGGAGCCAAGTAAGGTGACAGAAAGTATTTAAAATGGTCCCGAGATACAGGAAATGCTCCCAAATTGTATTCAAGATCATTGGGTCCCCCAGGCTGCCTTGTTTCCCAGTGGAAGCAAACACTATCGACTGGAGGTTTTCACCACTGCAGAGCGCCCGGCTCTGGCCAGTTTGGGCTTCTCTGTGGCTCTGAGTGCTGGGCGGGTCTCGGAATCTCAGTGACTCAGGCAAATGACTGGGAGCACCCAGACTGAGAGATGTCCACACTGATTTGGGGGCGGTAGTTTTCCAGAGGTTGAGAATAAGCCATAGATTTAACCTCAACATCATTTAAGGAATGATCGACCCCACTTGAATCAGGACTTAAAAGGGCCCTGAGACCTGTAGCTGGAGACAGAGACCTTTCTATTTTTTTAAGTTTATTTATTTTGAGAGAGAGAGAGAGATAGCGAGCAGGGGAGGGGCAGAGAGAGAGGGAAAGAGAGAATCCCAAGCAGGCTCTGCACTGTCAGCTCGGAGCCCGATGTGGGGCTTAAACCCATGAACCATGAGATCATGACCTGAGCTGAAGTCAAGAGTTGGACGCTTAACCGACTGAGCCACCCAGATGCCCTGAGAACTTTCTATTTTAAGTGACTCTGCAGCCAGAGGAAAATATCCACACTGCACTTTGAAGTCAGTCTCCCCCAGAATAGAACAGTCACTACACAGCCACTCAGAAAATGTTTTCACAGCTGTGCAAAAGTACTAGCCCCCAAGATTTGGCTTCTCCTACAGAAGGGACCAGGAATGTCCAAATCTCATTTAAAAACCAATTTTAGTGGGGCGCCTGGGTGGCTCAATCAGTTGAGTGTCTGACTCTTGTTTTTGGCTCAGGTCATGATCTCACGGTTTTGTGAGCTCGAGCCCCGCTCTGCACTGGCAATGAGGAGCCTGCTTGGGATTTTCTCTTCCTCCCTCCCTCTCTCTCTCTCTCTCTGCCCCTCCCCTACCTGCGGTGTCTCTCCCTCAAAAAGATAAATAAATAAAACTTGAAAAAAAACAATTTTAGTGTAATTAGTCCTGAAGATTAAAGAAAGGGGCAGCTCTAGTCTCTTTTCTACCCCCGCCCCCCCCACCCCTACACACGGAGCCTGGCCTCTCCCCTCTCCACACTCTGGGTAATTTCTTTAGGTTTCAACCTGAAAAATCACTCTTTCTGAGCAGTCTTCAGTATGATCACAAAAAATATTGTAGTTACTCATTACTTTTCCCTTAATTTGATCTGATTTCATGACTTAAATATCTGGGTTTTGTTAGTCATTTCTCTGAACGTACTCTGGACACCAAAATCCAGGTCTTTTAGTTCTTTAGTTATGACATCTTCTTGGAAGATATTCCAGGGTCTTCACTCACGTTTCTGTATTTCAACAACCACCCTGTTATCCCCAAATGAATAAGAATCTATTTGAAAAAGTAAATACAAAGAAATTGAGAATATGTTCATTGTCTTCATAATGATTCATTCATTCATTCATTCATGTATTTAATTCACACATGCAATTTTAGTTCATATTGATTCTCGTAAGCAAGGTAATAATTATAATAATTAAGACATTGTGGAATAAGCAATAATAAATGTATGCACAAGGTGTGTGTGCAGGAAGGGTGGGGGAATAGCCATCCATGCTTGCAGTGGTAGAAGCCAGTTGACTTTGGCTTTAAAGATTAATTTGGCATTTTCCAGTGAATCAAAGTGGGGGACACCCCATGGAAAGTTTGAGACCCAAAAGGTGGGTATAGTTCCATTTGTTCAAAACTTACTGTGTAACATAGTCCTAAGGGACAAGGCTATCCACAGTCCATATTAGAGCCACGCATGGGGTTGCCTGATTTAGAAAAACACTGTACGCAGTTAAATTTCAAATAAGCAACCTCTTTTTTTTTTTTTAAATACAAGTATGTCCCATGCAATGTTTGAAACACAGGATGATACAGATGTGAGTTTGATCTGCAGGTTTATTGGCTCTGTGCCTTTAGAAATTTTATTTGACTTAAAAAACCTTTTTAATGTTTATTTATTTTTGAGAGAGAGAGAGAGAGAGACATAGTGCAAGCAGGGCAGGGGCAGAGAGAGAGAGGGAGACACAGAATCCGAAGCAGGCTCCAGGCTCTGAGCCGTCAGCACAGAGCCTGACACAAAGCTCAAACTCACGAACCACGAGATCATGACCTGAGCCAAAGTCGGATGCTTAACTGACTGAGTCACCCAGGCGACCCCTTATTTGACTTTTCTTAACCTGGGCTTCTTCATCCATAAAATGGGAATCATAATAATAAGTATCTTTCAAGATCTTAGTGAATATTGACTATGAATTGTAAGGTCATGATAACTCCCAAATAAACAAGAATCATTGATAAAATGGAAGGAGCACAGACCCAAGTTAAGAAGCTGCCTTGAATCTTAAAGGACAAGCAGGAAGATGTCATCCCCAGAGGGAGGGACACTCCAGGCATGAAAGAACGTGCACAGCGATGCTGAAATGTTGACGAGATAATAAAAATAGAGCACAAGCAAGAAAGGATGAGCCAGTACATGAAATGTTTGGCAAGAAGTGACAAAGACACAGAATGAGGAGGGAAGCAATGCCTTTGAGGGCCAAAGCAAGGGGTTGTGGCCCTAAACGATGTGGCAGTAGGGGGACCTATGATACTTAAATTCACAAGATACTGTCCATTTTGTTTTATGATTGGGGCTGGTCATTTTCAGTGACTGAAAATCCTTTGTTCCCCATTTGGAGCACCCCTTTCTTCCAAAGTATCACAGAAGCTGAATCTAGTCAAGGAAATTCTTGCCCACTGACCCCACCCCACCCCCAACTCAGATTGTGGTTTCCTGCTGACCCAGAGGTCTACTCTGTTGATTTGCAAGTGTTAATCTAATCTTAGTAACTTGAAAAGCCCTTCTGATACCATAACTCAGTGCCTAGGATGCCTGGGGGTGGCTGAGCTCTCTGAACTAGGTGCTTGAGGAGGACTAATATTCATGAAGTGTGTATCTTCTGATAAAAAGCATCAAATAAAGGTAAGGCAACATTTGGGACTTGTTTTATTACTGCTATTAAAATTCTCTTTTATCCCTCTCTCGCCTTCCTTTTCCACATGGTGGTTTGTGGTCCTCACTCTCCAACCCTGCTTCCAGAATCCATCTGGGTCATTTGTGCCTCTATGATGGTTCTGGTTGCCATGGCAGCACCAGGACTTCGGAGGACCCTGCCTGATGCTTTGTAGCTTTAAGGTCTGGGCAGTTCTTTGCCGTGGGCTGATTAGCATTCATGTCAAGGAGTAATGTTCTGTCTACTCTTCCCCAATATGTATGTCTGATCTCCTCTTTGGCTAGAGCTAGCCTTTTCAGAAGTTTCAGTTACTCCATTAGGAACTTTAAAACTGGGGGGATTTAGGTTTATTGACAGCAAACTGCTTGGCCATTTCTAAACCTAATGAAGTGGTGTTGGCGCCACCTGGTGGTACTTGTCAACCCTGACATAAATGTCAACGGAGACCCTTGGGTTCTGAACTAGCTGGAGTTCCAAAAAAGGAAGGTCACAGTCCATTGTTCTTAAGCATTCTTTTTGTTACTATGGTAATAAGACATAAACACATGACCACAGCGAACTCAAATACCCATAGATAATTTATTAAAAGCGCTGGTGACACTTGGTTAAGCATTGACCCTGTGTACTTTCTTCTGTTACCAAAATAAATTCCAGTTTATTTAAATACTTAAATGTAACAAAATGAAACCGTAGTGCTAGAAGTAAACACAGGATGGGTATACATTTTTTATGATTGTGGAGTTGGGAGAAGCTTTCTATAGAGAACATAAACTCAGAATCCACAAGGAAAAGATCACACAAGAATAAAAAGGAGCTTTGTAAGAAAGTCTGCCATAAACAAGACCAGAAGGAACTGGGTAATTATGTTTAATACATATGGCATACAAAGAGTGAATTACTCCACTTTGTGAGCTCGTAAAACTCAATAGAAAATGATGAATACCATAACAGAAAAGTCATAATTTATAGAAGTACACATTGCCAGTTCATCTTAGGCATCTGAGTAGATGCTAAGAAAATAAAGAAAAAAAATCTGGACCAAAATCAATTGGACTCCATTGCCTAGGGACAGGCCAGCTGCGGTCTTGGTTCCTTGGATCGCATGCCCTCCCACTGCTCCTTCTGAGGATGGTGCCATCCTGGAACCCACGCTGAGAGAGGACACATGGAGTTCCTCTGGTCTCAGCTGGATCCAGCTTTGAGTCATCCTCAGGTTGAGTTCCCAATGACCGAGTTACATGGGACTCCTGCCCACATGGGGTGACACTAGACTCCCCAAGGGCCTGCCGGTTTCCACTATAGAAGACACTTAGATCCTTCTTCTGCTCATGGCACAAAACCATAAAGATCTTACTCAGCAAGGACTTACTATTTACAGAATTCCCAAGAGCCGGCATGTGTCTTACAGGGAGTACACGGGAGCCTGGAGCCCCATAAAGGAGACAGGGGCAGCCAGGCCTGCCTGTGATGACCGGTGGTGATCACTGCCCACCACACACACTGGGGCTGGTCTGTCTCTGCGGGGTTGAGGACACGTTCTTGACACACTCTGCAGAGGTCTTCCCAGAGCCCAGGCAGCCAAACATCTCCTGGGAGGCGTAGGTCATGTACAGGAAGCCATCCTCATCCTGGTTGTCCCTGTAGACCTCTGCCATAGTCACATTCATGCTGACCAGGCTCTTATTGTTCACCAGCAAGTAAAAGGCTTCAGATGCCCCGAGGACCAGGCGGCTCCTGAGTGGGGGGGGGGGGGGGGGGGGGG